>CAUYQV010061232.1:0-131564 GCA_963574575.1 Galagoides demidoff
GAAAGATCACCTATATATCTGTCTAACAAGGGTACAAGTGAACTTTTCTAGAACTAGAATATAAATGTTTTGATACAATGACTAAGTAAATGAAATTAAATCTATGTTAACCAGCTAGATGAAAGTATTTCAAGTTGTATATGAAAACAGTACAATGTACCCCATGTTTGCATTAATGTATACAGCTATCAATTAATAATAAAAAAAGGACTGCATGAATGAACAAGTTAGCTTTTCCCCAGAGTCACATATTTTCAACCAAAAGAGTTTGTTGAAGGTGCTTCTATTTACCCAAATCAACTGAATTTCAGCTAAATACAATTAATTTTTTTGAAGAACTGATATATTTTTCATTCACCAATTTTAGGCTACCTAAACGTGGTCCAACTCAATGCATCACAATAACAACTGAACATGAGGGGTGCTCTTTCTGACTGGCAAATGCACCACCATGATTTCAATTGCTTTTACTTGAAACTTTAGCCATATCTTTATCCCCCTGTCCGTGCCCCAATATCCCAGGAAGCAGAATACTATTCCAATTAGAGGAGTAAGAATCAGACTTAATTGCATAATCCCCTCCCCTTTTTTGGTATCTTGGCAAATCTGCCTGTCTTTTCTGGGATTTAAGTTTCTCACTTGTAAATAAGTGAGGATAGTAACCCCCACATCATAGAGTTATTGCAAGGGTTAGAAGAGATTTTGCAGGCAAAGGACTTAGCATAGTGCCTACCCATGGAAGTGTTTAATGCATTTTAGACAAAAATTTTAGATCAGAATCCAGTTGAATGTACCTTTTAAAAAGTCTGCTAATTCTGTTCACCCTGCTCCATCCTTTGTACCATTACCCTCCATCTCTGTCAGAAGTGCACATCTTCCTTACTAGATTATGTGTCTAAATTCTTTGTGCAGACATGGGGTTCAGTTTATCTTTGCTCCTTATTCCATTTTATTCAGAATGCTTCTGGGCACACAACAGGCATTTGATAGATATTTATTGAATAAACTGCAAAACTTCATTTTCTCCTTTATTTCTTGATTGCAGAACTTAGTACAATTGGTAGAATAATTAAGACTAAAAACTTTGAAGTTCTTCAGTGCTGTGACAATGCCTTGTGGTCATTTGACGCATAGCAACAACAGCTTGGTAACTTAGAGTCAATTTAACCCATCCACACAAGAACCCCAAGTCCATACCAAGCCTATTATCTGTGGATCTAAATGCCCTTTTTAAAGAAAAACCCGACTATCAATCCCATTTGGAGCCTGAAGACATGTTTCTTAGACAACAGGCAGCAATAATGTGTCTGCAGAGGACAAAAGAGGGTAAGGGGCTGGAAACTAGAAAGAAATAAATGAAGCCAGAAGAGAAAGCACTTAACCTGGCATTTATTAATGTATGTATTTGTGTCACTACTCATCAACTCTGTGTGTGTGTGTGTGTGTATATATATATATATATTTTTTTTTTTTTTAAACACAGCGTCAATAACATCTGGCAATTCCATTGACAACTGATGAAATTCACCATATTATGACTCAGTTAGGTCTCATTCATTGATGTTGCTATTTTGTTTCTCTTTTCCAGTATTGCAAGGAATTTGGCAGCTTCATTATTGGCAATGGAAACTGTTCAAACTTCTGTAAGAGACACTTTGGGGAGGGAGGGATTTGGTGCTGTGGTCCAAACTGACATTGTTCAAAAAAGATAACAGTTCTTAATGACCAGGAATGTAGAAGTCTCTGAAACAAGCCTTTACTGCCTGTGAGGCAGGGCTGGACGTAGAAAGGCAGTGTTCAAAAGACCTTTTAATGTCTTCAGTTGTGCTGTGTGAAACGATCTGCTTAATTGAATCTCTGGGTCCCCCAGATTTGCACTGGTACTATATGAAGAAATAAAGAGGGTATCTCACATAGGTGACCTGATTTATGAAAACAACAAAAGCAACTTCTGTTAAAAATTAATGTACTTTTCAGCTTTTCCAGCCCCTGAGATTCTATCATTATTATCAATCTTTATAGTCTTTCTTTCTTTAGCAGAAAAGGTAAACTGTAACTAACCAACAACTGGCCAGAGTTTTAAAAAAATAAAGTGAGGTTTCTTGTTATTTAGGAAAGAATGGGAGGGAGGAGTATGACAATGGGGATATGGGTTTTAGAAGAGGGGCAAAGATGGGGCGCTCTCAGGTTACAGCCAACCACCTCTGGTCAGCAATGAGGAGCGAGGTGGGAAGGAAATTCTGTTAATTTAGCCAACAAAAATGCTGGCTGGTGGGTCCTGCCCATCACTCCTGTTGATGCTATCATTTGGGCTTTCACCATTGACGTCTGAGGTCACCATTTCCATCGTTCTCCCCTCCAAACAATCTTCTCCACTTCCACTGAAACCCTTCCATTAAAACTATTCTTTTAAAATTCAGTCCCATTACTCCAGTCTCTTGCTCCATAGAACCACATTTTACCTTCACTTTAGTTCTCCATTCTTTGAGCTGGACTTTCCCTTCCCAGAAACCTCCCATCCAGGTCTCCTCCCCATAACCGTGCCATCTTCTTCCATAGTTCTATGTTTGGCCTGGTGCTTGTCCTTGGGAAGCTATGAGCCACATGACACTTTTTCCAGGACAAGTTCACGAATCCAGTTTTCAGACTTTATATAAGGACAGCTCTGATGGCCATTCCAGACAAGGAGTTCCAAAATTGCTTTGAAGGGTAGACTAGGCACTGGTGTGGGTGCATAGCTTCCCAAGGGGAGCACTTTGAAGCTGACCATGGAGATAATTAGCAGCGAGATTTGCAGCACTTGTTCTAGCATGAGTTCGCAAACTTAACTGACTGTGTATGTTGCGGAAGCAACGTTATGTTTTCAGGAGGCCACGTGATTTCCCTTATGGGTTCAACAGAAGAGCACATTCCCTAATTGCAATATGTTGAGGCAAAAGAAAAACATTTAGTCACTGGAAAATAGGCAAAAATGATGCAGACCACTATTATCTGGCCACTAACATGTAATACCTGATCTCTATGTGGTTCTATGAAAGATCTTAAAGCAAGAGAGTGGAGTAATGAGACTGAATTTAATATAAGAGGGTCCTTATCTAACAAAAGGAATCAATGTAACTTGGTTCTTTGTACCGTCAATGAATCTCCAACAATAAAAAAAAATGTCTCAACAAGATTTTTGAGGACTTCAAGAAGTGACGAACCCCAAGAAACTATTGAGCAAAAGGATCCTGGGTCTCTGGTCACTACCTGGTGAAAAGCTACCCCACTAGCACTTCAGCACCAGATTTCCCATGGGCTAACTAAACCTTTCTTTGTGTTATGACACTGGGATTTGGGATATTGATCTTGCTAGCTTTACTTACACTGATGATGCGTCTTGTTCTTCTTTACAAGGCCTTCCTTCTCACTGTGATTTCCAGTCGTCCTCTCCTTCTGGTTTACTCACATCAGTTCTGGCCTTCCTTTCCTCTCGTCTGGCCTAGATTCCGTGGTCAGTCATTTCATGATGCCATCATCCTAGAATCCTTTTCTGACATTTTATTTCATGAGTACAAGTTGTAGTGGTAGCAGTAATAATCATCTTTGCTGCCCATTAGGAACATAATGCCTTGCAGATGACATGATATTTTTGGTATTCGTTGTCTTTGTTTAATTTTGACACTTACGGTTTCTGTCTTAATCTCAGAGTGCTCCCTGACTGCTCTATCCACTGCGGAATCTCAGCTGGTACCAGTAAAAAAAGTCACAGAAATCTGAGTTTTGGCTCTAATATAAGTTAATAATACTGCTTTACTGCCATTAAGCAAACCTCTTAGTCATCTCTTATACTCCTTATTTAGAGCTCCATAGCTTTCTATCAGACTTTTTCTACTATCCTTGGAACCTAGCCCCTTACTTTTAAGGTGACCCAGCTCAGAGCCAGCTGGGTTGAGAAATAGATTTGGGAATCCTAGGCAGGGATTGCACACACAGTAAAGGAGAATGTATCTCCAGGGAATTAAAAAAAAATACTTACCAAAATTTTATGCCTCTTTTTCATTTAATATTGATCCCCCAAAACATGTTAGTATTCTTTCTTTTCACAAGAAGTAAAGATACAGCTACTAAGAGGACAATCTGGGATGCCCAAATCTATTTCTCAACCCAGTTGGCACTGAGCAGGGAGTACAGAGATGGGAGAATTTAACTGAGAGATGGTTAAGACTCCTTTTAACTTAATAGCTGATGATTCTTAAGTTCATTATTTGAGAATTGACAGTCTCCAAAACCACAAATGTCACATGGATAATAACTATTAGAATCTCATTAAATCCAGAAATTTACCCTTAATAACCCTTCACCTCTGTCAGCCATATCCCCAGACTCTGCCACCTTTATGAAGCAAGGGCTGATAAATTACTGCTTGGGTATGAATCAGACCCTGTGCAAACTCACAGAAAGCATAATAAGTTAGATGTAGCCATGGATGCTGGGCCAGGGAGCAAATGATGGCAAGTTCTGGATCTTTTTACCTTTAAGGATACCTTTCAGTATTCTCACATAGGCTCCTACTTGGCTACCAACCTATTTGCTAGATAATTCTTAAGTTTCTTATTTATATCTGCCTGTCAGTGTAAATGCATCAATTTCACAGAACTTCAGTCAGAAGCAAAGAAACTTCTGATATTTTGGAAGTTTTTTTCCCCTTCACCTGTGTAAATAAACGCAGAGTTTCTCTGGGACTATTTAACACCTGTAAAATAGTTTGAGATTATGGTGAGAAAGGTTTGAAGGATATTTTTTAAAAACCTTTTCTTCATATGTTTTCCAAAGTCTCACTGGTATTATTATTTTATATTATTTGTGTAATTGAAAGAACTAATAAAGTAGAAAATAATCAGAAACACAATAGCCTGAGAACCCTTATTACTGCCTTGATGATCTTATAAGGATCCAAAAGGCAGGAAACTAGCCCAGACATATCTATTTGAGCAGAAGGTCTCAAATACTTCAAGAAAAATCTTACAGTCTTATGTTTTGTTTTGTTTACAAGGAGAAATAATTGCTCTCTCTCCAGTAGGATCTCCATTAGCTGTAGTAACAATTCTGCAAGGCTCTTTAATACCCCTGGTAATGAGGCATACTTAGGTCCTCACATTCAGTGTCTTGCTGGGAAGGCAAAGTCATAAAAAAATTTAAAAAAAAAAAAAGCTTTCTCCTTTCCACATCAGAAAACACAGCCAGAAGCAAAAAAGGAAAAAGAAAATCCCTGAAATACTTCATATCCTGCTATCTAAGCATTTAGATAATTATTTTCCTAAAGTTTGACCAGCAGATTGGTGGTGGTAAATAGTTACAGAGGTCTTAGTGTTTATTTTACAACAAACAGCCTCCCAAGTCAGTGCAAACCGCCTACAGGTTGATTGATAATTGAGTCTATTTAATTCATTTATTTTCTTTGGTTGGAAGGGAAGGTACGAGAGAAAAGGAAAACAGAGAAACTAACTTTACCATTATTCTCCCACTAAAAGCTCCTTAATTTCTCCAAAATGAAAGGCAAACTGTCTCAGAGTAGGCGTCTTAACGTCAGCCTCATCCTTGCAAAACTCCCACTTAAGATGCTACTTTTCATTGCTTCTTTTAATGACCATATTATTTTGATTTTATTAGTTTGGCTTCTTTCTAACTTCCACTAATGGATGAGTTAACACATGACTCACACATAGAGTTATTTCTTTTCATCTTTGAAGAGGCGGAGATGTTTTTTTAAAATTCCATCTATATAAGTATTTGTACCACTTTGCATTGAAGGTCATATTTTATTGCCCACAAGAGAGAAAAGAAAGCTGCTATTTTGAGGAGACTAGTAATACTCGTAAATTGATAGCACTTTTGCCTCCCTATAGGTCTAGAAGACAGCGAATGGAAGAATTGTGCCCTCGGAATAAATGATTCCCAGGAAGAAAATCAGATCTCTGAAGTGGTGCATGTGGGCATCTGAGTCACACATAGTAAAAGCAGTTAGGACACGCCAAACCATTCCCTAAAGATATGGCATTAAGAAGAACTGAAAACCTATATTCATTTTAAGAAGTGTAGAAAAACTGTATATAAATTTAATTTGAACTTTTAAAAGCATCTTTGTTGCTTAAAAAAGCAACTTCTTTGCTAGAGATAAACAGAAAAATACCCACCCACATGCATTCAGAGTTTAGCAGGATAGTAGAAGAGGCTTATGTATAAATAAAGGTAACCTTAAACATAAAAATAAGTGTTCCAGTCATGCATAAGATAAAGGAAACACACTTCTCTCTGTGTCTCCCCCCGTGAGGACTGAGAACTCTGGACCATGCGTGTGTAGCACCTGCCTTAGCACCCTGCAAAGTGAATGCTGGCGGGCAGTTTGGGGACCTCTAAGGACCACTGAAGTGACAATATCTCAACAGTCCCAAACCCAGAAGTACATATGAGGCGTAGAAAGACAGAGCTCTGAGAGAAGCCCTCTCTTTCTGGTTGAAAGAGCAGGAAATTTAGCCCCCAGGACAGAGGGAGTATCAAAATCCCCATAGGTTTTGTGGTGTTGCTTGTTTGTTTTCCATTCTCTCCTTCCTCAGCCCCAAGGCAAACCCTCGGTGGCAGCAGTGGCAGTAAGTGCAGAGCTGATGGCAGAAGTGATGTCAACACTAGCAGGACAGATGCCTGAAACTCTAGCCGGAGCCTGAAAGGAGCCCCCATTGCTTTTCTTTCCCCTTTCTCAATCCTTTCACCACTTGACCTGGGTGGCAGAAAAAACAGCAAAATGTACACAGAAGAGTAGATAATTTGAAGCTTCAGCTTTCCCACCAGAAGACAAGAAAGGAGGGTCCTCAGAGATGGAAAGTACTGTGAAAATTATGCAGCCGAAGGAGTTGGGAAAAGCAATTTTGTAATTTTGTTTAGCAATTCCTGGGCTCCCTTCTTGTGCATATATCTGAATTGAACAGTAAACGACAGGCTTTGAGAATCTATGGAGTGGACCACTGTCCAGGCCCCATCCTGGTCACTGGATGGCACACAAGCAAGACAGATCCAAAGCACTGAGAAAGCTTTGAAAACTGAATTGTCATTTGAGCCACAGGGCCCCAAAAGCCAGCTAGAACTTGTAATGTGGACCCAACTCAATCAAATTGTTTGCTTAAAAAAAAAAAATCCACAATTTCCATAAGATTTAAGTCCAAGTGCCTCACAACACAGTGTTCAATATGTCTAGGATACAGTCCAAAATTATTCAACATGCGAAGGACCTGGAAAATTTCAATGATTTGCAAGGGAACAGACAGGTACAACAGATGGTAACCTGAGATGACTAGAATGCTGGAATTATTAGACATAAAGAAGTTATGTTAAACATGTTCCTTAAAATGAGAGTGATCACTAGTAAGATAAATGGAAGATAGAAAGTGAGGCAGAGAAATAAAAGGTATTACGAAGACAGACCAAAATGGAAATTTTAGAATAAAAATTACAATAACCAAAATAAAAAAAATATATACTGGATGCACTCACTAGCAGAAAGGAGATGAAAAAGGAAAGGTCATTGAACTTGAAGACAGATCAATAAAAATTATCCAATCTGAAGTAGGAAGTAAAGAACTGAAAAAAATGAGCTAAGTTTTGGGGATCACTGTGAAAATACCAAAAGACATAATAACAGTATCATCAAAGTTCCGGAAGGAAAGGAGCATGTGATGTACATAAAATTTTTGAAGAAATATTGGTTGAAACTTTTTCAATATTGCAAAAAATACATAAATTCAGTAAGATCCAAAAAGCTCATTGAACTCTAGTAGGATAAACTCAGTGAAATAGGTATACCCAAGATAATAAAGTTGCTGAAAAGTAAAGACAAAGACAATAACTTGAATGCAGCCAGCTGGAAAACACAGCACAAAGCAAACAGAGGGACAATGGTTTGAATGGTAACAGATTTATCATCAGAAATAATGGTAGAATGCAATGAAACATTTTTAAAATGCTATAGGAAAAGAGCTGTCATTCAGAATTCTATTCAGAAATCTAATGCCCATCAGGAATAAAAGAGAAATTAACATTCTCAGAAGGAAAAAAAAAACCCCAATACCCTAAGATTGATGACCCACAGAATTACTGTATAAGAAGTTCTTTAGGTACACCTAGAAGAGAAATAGTACCAGATGGAAACTTGGAACTTTCCAAGTAAAGAGCAACAGAAATGGTAAATATCTGGTTAAATATAATAAAATATTTTTACTTTCTTAAGTTTTTAAAAATGCATATGAAAAATAGGTATGTGAAAGCAAATGATATAGATGTATAATATTGGTTGGTGAGGTTTTGTTTGTACACTATTTAATCCACACTATACAGGACATTGATGTATGTACACCGATGTAATCTAGATGACAATTGCAATATAAAATGGGGAAGATAAAAAGGATATATGTGTTGATTACATTTCTATATTCCAGTTGAAATGGTAAAATATTAATGTCAAGTACACCGTAAAATATATACATATAACTTTCATATGCCTGTATCTATATCTCAATCCTTAGAGAAACCGCTAAAGAAAATACAAACCGTATGTGATCAAAATGTAATATCTAAATTTAAACAGAATACTAAAAAAATCAGTGGTACCAAAATAGAAAGGAAAGAGAAAACAGAGTAACAAAAACATAGTGAACAAAGAATGATAAATTGACAGACCCAAATCCAACCATATAATAATTATATTAAGTACAAATGGACTAAAAATATCAATTTAAAAGAGATTGTTAAAACCTATTTTAAAATGCAGAAAGTAAATGTTATCTACAAGAAACATACTTAAAATAATATGAATATGATGTTAGTAGGTTACAAGTAAAAAGATCAAAAAATATACTATGCAAATACTAATCAGAAGAAAATGTAATGGCTACATTAGTAGTAGACAAAAAAAATAATTTAGAATGAGGAAAATTACCAGGATTAAAAGGGACATCATGTAATGATTAAAAAGTCAATTTACCAAGAAGACATAACAGTATATACTTAAAAAGGATATCCACCTAACATCAAAGCTTCAAAATATATGAAAGAAAAATGTATGAGAGTGAAGGGAGAAATGGGTAAAGGTACAACCGCAGCAGAGTCTTCACCACTTTTTTCTCTGTAATGGATAAAACAAGTGAATGAAAAACCAAAAAGGGTAGAGAAGAACTGAACACTTAAGGAACTGTCCAGCCCAAATCAGCAAAATATCTTCTTTTCAAGTACTCCTGAAAAATTCACCAGGACAAACCATATTCTGGATAATATGAATTTAAAAAAAAAGAATTTTGTCCACTGTTTGAGCCATACTGCATAGAATAGTATCTGGGATGTGATATGTATTCTGCAAATATGTGATGAGTCAATGATTTAATACATTGATGAATAAATAAAATTTAAGTGTAGCACGAAATGTAAAATTTTAAAAGTTTGTATAGAAATAGAAATGATACAAGAGATATAATGACTCTTTGGATGAGGGATCAAGAAGAGAGAAAAACAGTAGCATTTTTTTCTCTCCTAACTGGAGAAATAAATAAACGTTAATTATAGAAATATGGAAAATAAATAAGAATACAGATAAATAATATAATTACCCATAAACCACACATCTTTAAAATTTTGTTTTGCATATAATTATAAAATATATTTTGTTTGATTATTATTTTACTATGCAATCAAGATCATTCTCCAAATAGAGATTCTTCTTTTAGTTTATTTACATTATAATGTGGACATTTTCCTATATCATCAAATATTTTAAAAATTATTATTTGTAATAAATAATATAAAACTTTGGGTTGAATTCTTTCTGTGTTTAGTTCCTTTTCTATCACTGAGAATTTCAGTTGCTTCCTAACCTTCGCTGATATTATTGATGGTGCTATGATGAACCTCATTGTTCATAAATTGTAATGCACATCTTGGTTTATGTTTTCATTATGAATTCCCAACAATATAGGTTTTGGACCAGAGGATCTGATTGACCTTTGGGGACATGGTATATATTGTTAATTGTCCTCCAAAAAGGATTTAATGATTACCAGCAGTGTCTGAGAGTGCTTAAGTATTACCATTTCTCAAAATCCTTGTCAATATGAAAACTAAAAATGGAAAGTCAAGGCTTTATTTGAAGTCTTTTAAGTGATGTATACTGTTAAATATTTTATCAAATGTTTAATCTTATTTTACTCATAACATTTGCCTGTTTCACTGATTGATTTTCTTCCTAGGTTTACACATGCATACTCTGACCCATTACCTGTGAACCAAGACAACCAGCTCAACAATTCCCTAGAATTTACTAGTTTAACTATTTTTTCTAATCCCACCTACAGCTTCTTTTCTGTAGGATTTACTCTTCCAAAGATACCATTCGCTATTACCAGCTCCCAATTCTACCTCTGTAGTCCTTCCTCCTCACCCCTACCTGTGTTTAACCATCAGTCCCGGCTTCAATGCTGTCTCAAAGTTTCTGCCTCTGAATTCAGTGCAGAAAGACACTCAGAAAGTCTATGCATGTTCGTGTGTGTGTACATGCATGACGCTGTCACAGAACACATACATTAAGTAAATGACTTTTGGCTCAGCGCCTGTGGCTCAATCTGCTAAGGCGCCAGCCACATACACCTAAGGTGGCCGGTTCGAATCCCCAGCCCGGGCCCGCCAAACAACAATGACGGCTGCAACCAAAAAATGGCCGGGAGTTGTGGCGGGCGCCTCTGGTCCCAGCTACTTGGGAGGCAGAGGCAGGAGACTCGCTTGAGCCCAGGAGTTGGAGGTTGCTATGAGCTGTAATGCCATGGCCCTCTACCCAGGGAGATAGCTTGAGGCTCTGTCTCAAAAAAAAAAGTAAATGACTTTTTATACAATGGTGACACAACTTAATGATTTTTCATCATTTTTGTTCAAGGAGGGTCTCTCTCATGAGGTAACAGGGTGTACACAGATTAAAAAAACATTCTAGAAAGATATCACTTCAGTTTTTAGTGTTTACCTTTTTCTGTGTATTTTGAAAATAAAGATGTTCTTTCCAAGGTGTTACTAGCTTTAATGCCAGAATTCTATGAATGGGGTTTAGGTAAGTTTATTTTGTTCATGGTTTTGTGGTGGGTATTCTTTTCTTCTTCCTTCCTTTCTTTCCTCCTTCCTTGTTTCTTTCTTGCTATTTTCTTCTTTCTTTTTCTCCTTCTTTCCTTCTTTTCTTCCTTCCCTCCACTTTCCTTTGTTTGTCCCTTCTTCCCTTCCTTCTTTCCTTTCCTCCTTTCTTTTTGTCTCTTTTTACAGTAGGGTTTTGTTATATGAATCAGAGTTTCCACATTAACACAGACAAAATCAGTCCAAATCATGACATCCACATTTGCAAAGGCACAGAAGCGTAATGTCTAGTGTGCTGGGGGAAATATAAGCAGTTCATTATGATCAAAATGTAACCTGCAAGGTGGACAGATCCCGGAACAGAGCTGAATGGGAACCATTCATCTTGGAACTCTTCATTATTACTTTATCAAAGTAGCCACCCACTTAGACATTTTCCCCATCAAAGCGCTCCTGCTAGAAGAGTCCTTCTTCAGCCTGAGGTGTGTGTGTCTGGCTCGGTGAGGCAGCTGGAGCACCTGCGCTCCTGGCTGTTACAAGTGCCTGCTCCCCATGCAGTTCTCTAAAGGATGAGCTTTGATCCACATTAATTTTCTTCCCTGCTTCCATGTTCACACTTTTTTGTGAGTTTGCCACTGAATTCCTTTTCCTGTAACCTGCCCCTTCATACTTTGTCATGCCTGGGTAAGATCTTGCAGGGTGGATGCTTCATGATGCATGTGGCTGTTCCCAGGGCCTCTTACAAGAAGGACAACACCCTCTTAGGCCTAGCTCCAGGACCCGCCATGAGTTATTCTCACCAGGTAATAAAGGAAAGAGGTTTCTTTGGTTCACGGTTCTGCAGGATGTCCAACAAGCAGGAAACCAATACCTGCTCTGGTGAGAGCCTCAGGCTGCTTCCGCTTGTGGGAAGGTGAAAGGGAGCTGCAGAGATCACAGGGCAAGAGGAAGCCAGAGAGAGAGGCTCAGGTGCCAAACTCTGTTTAGAACCAGCTCTCACAGAAACTAAAAGGAGAACTCACTCATTCCCATGAGTGAAGCATTGCCCTGGACTCCAAGCGCTCCAAGCTCAGGCTGCAGCCCTAACAGGGCCTGCCTCCCAAACCTCTTCATTCTTCCTCTTGTCTCCATTCCTTCTGATGTCACCAGACCTGCCACTGAATTGTTATCCCTATTTCCATCTTCTGCCAGCCCTCTTACCTAATCTATCCACAGTGTTCTCTTCCTACAACCCAATTCTCATGATGCCATCTCCTAGTCCCTGCACCCCACAAAGTTCCCCTCAACACTAGAGTACAGAGTAAACACAGAGAGGCAATCAAGAATCTCCATTGCTCCCACTGAATGGGCACAATGTTGGGGTGGAGGGCTCATTTCTTGGGGGTGGAACATAATTATAAGAGGGACTCTACAGAACAAATGCAAACATTGCAACCTAATTCTTGTACTCTCAAATAACCTGAAACGATCATAAAAACAAATAAAAGACTCTCTGCTAACTTTCTCAGTCTAATGTTTGGCCTCGTTTTCCACTAAAGGTACTACAGACCCTTCAACCCACTTACGACCTGCTATTCCGCTAATATTCTGGACACTTTAGGTCTTAATGCCTTTGCTTGAGCTGTCCTGAAGGATTTCACCTGATCCCTCATCTTTTACCTGTCAAATCTTATTTATGAGTCAGAGCCTACTTCAAATGATGTTTTCATGAAACCATCCCAGAATTTATTCCTTTTTATATTCGAATTCACATATACACATTTATTATTTTTTTGTTATTAGATTTTCAGAATTTAACAAGTAACAATATGTGCTGAAAAATCTGCTTTCTAGGAGGAAAGCTATCTTGTCTTAAATGCTGCTGTATTTCATTGGTTAATAAAGTGGTGAGGGGAGTGTAGAGCTGAATGAGGCAGTGTAATGCTTCCAATTGGGAAGCCACTGTGGTGCCCTCTCAGAATGGTGGTAGACACCTCAAACATTCTCATAAGTCTACAGAAGCACACAGGGAAGTATGTCTGTTTGGAGAGAGAGGGAATCTAGTCTAGGAAGGACCATTGGCATGGGGGGCACATGCAGGATGGTGTGGCAAAACCATGCTGAAGGCAAAGGAAACAGAATGTGTGTATTAAAGCCCTTGTATTTGGTCACAAATACAAATCGTAGAGAAAGAGGAAGGATGACTGCCATTATCAGGAACAGAATTTTCAAAGGCAAAGATGAACTGGATCTTAGAAACAGACCAGAACCAAGGCATTGAAGGTCACAGGAAAATTTCTTCACATAGACTTCACCTTCTCTCTCACTGTGGGATGATTATATTTGCTTTTCAGGACACGCAGTACAACGTTGTCAGCTAGAGCTCCCAGGCTGGCATTTCTCTGGTCAAGGGTTGTGTTAGTTCCCTGTTGCTACGTGTAGCGTAACAAACTACTCCAACATTTAATGGCTTAAAATAACAAGCGTTCATTATGTCACATATTCTGTGTGTCAGGCTTATCTCTGGCTCAAAGTCTCCAAGGAGGTTGTAGTTGGGACTGTGGTCTCTTTTGAAGATTCAGCTGGGGGTTGATGGGGTAGAGGACAGGAGGATCTGCCACCAAGCTTACTCACTTGGCTGTTCACGGGCTTCCAAAGACCCACTTCCAAACTCACGCTTGTGACTGTTGGAGGCTTCATTTTCCTATGGGCTATTGGTTTGAAAGCCACAGCTCCTTTCATAGGATGACTCTGAGAAAGACAAAAGTCTTTCTGTTTACTTAGTGTTGGTATAAAGGAAGACCTGAGGCTGGGTAATTTATAAAGAACGGAGGTTTATTTAGCTCCCAGTTCTGTAGGCTATACAAGAAGCCTGGTGCCAGCATCAGCTCTGGTGGGGGCTTCAGGCTGCTTCCACTCGTGGTAGAAGGTAAATGGGAGCTGGCGTGTGCAGAGATCACATGACATCCCCCCAGCTCTCACAGAAACGAATAAGACAAGAATTCACTTATTATGGTGAAGCAGCACCAGGCCATTCGTGAGGGATCCCCATTAGGCCCCATTCCAACACTGAGGATCACATTTCATCTCAGGTTTAAGGGGGACACAGCCAGCTTGCTCCAGAGTGGAAGCCACATTCTTTCTGCAGTCTAATCTAGGAAGTTACATCCCATAATTTCAGCCACATTCTGTCCATTAGAAGCAAGTCATTTAAATGCAGCTGAACTGAAAGTGAGGGGATTACAGAAAGGCATGACTACAAGGAGGTGGATCATCAGGGGTCCTCTGCAGGCTCCCTACCACCAGGAGCAGGTCAGACTGAAACGGGACTCCCCAGGGTTCTGCTAGGCTCTGCTGGGAGCCTAATCTCTGTAACAATCAATTGTGTCCATTGTATAATAAAACATGCTTACTGAAAATGCAACTCTGTAAACAGAGTGAGAAATTTTCAGGCAAAAGGGGCTAAACTACTCATTTTAATCATTGGAGGTTTTTTCTGGCCCTTACACACACATGTACTCACACCCACACAGCATATTCACGTGTGTGCAGGTACATACATGTGCACGGACAAGCACACGTACATACACATTTGCACCCCAATCATCTTTTGCACATAACAGGATTCTGAAAACACTTTTGGTTGAAGGGAACATTAAAAACTTCAAAAACTTCTACTTCGAAAGGCAGGTCCACAAAGAAGCAAGCTGTGTCCTGGATCACAGAGTAAGTTAGTAGCAGAGCAGGGAAGATGTTATGGGTTGGCAGAAGGTGAGTGTTTTGTGACGGTGGCTGAGATGATGCCTGAAGCCTTCGGTGTAGTTTTCAAGGAAGAAAGTTGAAGCCTTGGCCGTGACTGGGTTTTATAAGAAGAATGGAGAGAGAGAGGTGCTGAAAGAACGAATAAATGATCTGGTAGGGGAAAAGAATAAGATGGTGCCAAGACTGGCAAGCTAGACCAAGGGAGGCTCTGTTGGGAACAAGACTTGAATTGTTTGTTGGTTAAAGGGATAAAGTGAGAGGAGAAAAAGCAATTGAGGAACAGATCAGCAGAGTGGGTGGAGCCAAGTGCTGGGAGAGGTTGGAAAGGGAGAGGCCAGGAGTATCTGGGGAAGAGAGAAGGCTCATCCTCATCAAAGGGGAATACAAGGAAAAAGAATGGGGGAGAGCTCTGCAAGGGAGGCCGAGGAAGCTGAGGAACCTCTGAGCAGAGAAGACACAAGTCAAAGGATAAGCTGTGTCCTGGGGAAACTGAGGCAACCAGGGAGGACATGGAGGAGAATTTGCATAGCTGCTGTGGAGAAGCAGATAGATGTTAAGGAGCAGGCAATAAAAGACAGGTGATGAGTGGCGCAGGCTCAGTGGATCCTCACAGAGGGGCTCACTCATGTCCCTTTCCCAGAACTTCCCTGATGTCCTAAAGCCAGTAACTCGATGCAGACCCTCTCTCTGCCCAGTGAGATATTGGGGTGCCTGGATCTTTTCTGCTGCCTTTGGTTGGACCTGGAGAGGCAGAGGAATTAGTTAATGGTGGCCAAATAGAGATTATTATGAGGATGGAGACCAGCTGTTCTTCCTTTCCACCAAAGAAAAAAATAAGACCCGTGGTATATGCAGAGAGCAAGAAAAAACAGAATTCTGTAAAGCGGAAAAATATCGCCCAGCTAGATTCAGGAAAACAAACTCCCATCATCTCTTTGTGCAGTAATACAGCAATTAGGTTATAGGATGGCATGTTTAAGTCTTCCATTGGTGATTTCTGTTGCGAGCTTAAGAATAAATGAGCTTACGCTGTAGCTTCAGCTATTTAAGCAAATGTCAAGGAACGCATTTGTGGGGCTGTTAAGAGGCAGTATAGCTTTTTATCATGGGCTTTGGAGCCATATTGTCTGGGTTGGAATCTTGCCTTTTAATAATTGCATGACCCTGGGTGAGTCACAGTCCTTTATTCATTTTCTTCATCCATAAAATGGTGATGATAATAGTACCAATCTTATGTGGTTGTCATAAGAAGCCCTTGGCACAAAACTTGATAAATATTGGTTATCAGCTTTTACCATTTAAAAAAAAATAAGATTTCTTGGTGAATTTCAAGGAAGTACTGATTCTTGGAGTAGGGGATTCCAAGGTCCCCTTGGTCCTGTGATTTTTCAACTTCTCAGAACCCAGGAGTAAAAAAGAGATGCTTCTGGGGGTTGGGGGGTGGGGAGGGACACAGAGGGATGAGAATGTGGCAGCTCTAATCCGTCCTGCTGCTTCAGTAAGAAGAATCACAAAGTCAAGAATGAGAATAGCTCTGCTTCTGTCAACGCCATGTACGTGTTCTCCTTCTGCCTGGGTCTAACAGGATGCTTTCAGTACTAAACAAAGAAAACAACTGTTTTGGCAAACAGCAAACTGAAGCCCAGAAGGAGAAACGATTTGCTCTGGAATAGGTCAAATACCGACTTCCAGCAGAGCGACTCCAGCAGGCCGGCCTCCTGCCCTCAGCCCAGGGCTGCTTCTGCTATAGCTTCCCAGCAGTCCAGACCCCAGGATGCCTAGAGACACAGGGCCACCATCCAGGTTGCATAGCACAATGGCAGCACGTGCCTGCTCTGAAACCTTGACTCAAAAGAACTTTTGTCATGGAATTATAGGGGAAAAGAGGATGTTTTGAAGTTTCACCTAAATGTGTGTGATTTTCCTCCCCACAAGGACCTAGCTTACTCACCTTGGCTCTGAAGTTCTTTCCTAATTCCCAGGTGGGTAGTTGTCTAACTCCTCCCGGATCTTCCCCCAGCCCCTCTTCCAGAATAGTGTTTTAGCTGCCTATTTCTACCGGAGGGTAAAATGTCCTATTTCGATCACCTTTGACTCCCTAGTGCCAACTCCAGTGACTGGCACATAGTTGGTGCTGGGCAAAGAAAGGATGTGAACACATGTGTTTAAATCACAAGCTGATGTACAAATGTGATGAACCGTCAATACCGCCATTATTACCATGGGGCAGGAGCGCCGATGTAACATCTCATATTTCAAGTGAGCTAATTACCTTGGCTGAGAGCTTTTGCAAAACTTTGTTTCTCTGAAAGAATAAAGTTTGGGTTTCATGTGCCATGGAGTTTAATTTTTATTTGTCATGTAAAATGTGTCGCTGACTGCGGGGTAGGAAGAGGGGTGGTGGGAGAGTGGGAGGGACCGGGAAGGTCCCACCGAACCTTGACATATTATTTCTCAGATACGAGCCCCGTCTGTGAGCCCACAGAACCCTCTTCCTGCAAGCACACTCTCCAGCTGACTGATTGGGGGCAGACCTTTTAATGAAGGCATTAATAGAAGCAGCCCCAGCTCCAGAGGGGGCCTGTACTCATTAGGATAATGTCAGTCAGGAGAACGCCCATGGAGACAGCGCTCGTCTTTTCTCCCAGGCGAGGGTGCAGGGAGCCGCAGTTTTGACTGCCCCATGATCTCTCTTCCCCACCTCGGGACTTGTTTGTTAAAATCCGCTTCCTACGCCGTCAGCTCCTCCGGCAGCGTGTGTGCCAGCTACGCCCAGGCCAGGACCTGGGGAGGTGGCACCTTTAAACCGCCCGGGACACCCTCATCTCTGCAGAAGCATTGTAGTTACGCACATTTTCAAGGGAGACAGATACTGTAGCCCTCAGCCCTCCCAGCTTTTCATCTTCCCACGGCTGAGCGGTGAAACTTCTTCCTTCATTCTCTCTTCTTCATTTAAAACCTACCATATTGATCAACACTTTCTTATCTCTGTGTTATCCAGTGATGGCCAGCGAACATATTTATATATGTGTGTATAGTCCATATTGCATATATCACACACATATATATTCCTTTAAATAAATCATTTATTTTACTTCTATGCAATCATACATATACAGAGGGTGCCGAAAAATGTATACACATTTTAAGAAAGGAAAAAGCTATTTTGAAATTGTGATACTCAAGGCAGATTTGACTTCTGAAATTACAAGAGACATAAGATAGACTATACATGATGAGAAACATTATTGGTATGTATTGAGTATGACAATTTTAATATAGTATAGGTTTTCCTTGATTAAGATGTCTATACATTTTTTGGCACCCTTGTATACATAATTTATTTCAAGGAAATCACTGATGTCATTGTGAGGACTGATAAGTCCACAATTTGTAGCCCAGGCAGCAGGCTGGAAATTTAGGCAGAAGTTGATGCTGTAGTCTTAAGTCAAAATTTCTATTTTTGTGGGAAAACAGTTTATTGCTTCTAAAGTCTTTCAACTGATTAAATGAGGCCTGTCTATAATTTAGAGGATAATCTCCTTTACTTAAAGTCAATTAAGTGTATAATTTAAGCACATCTGCAAAATACCTCCACAGCAAAACTTAAATTAGTATTTGATAAAATAACAAGTAAGTACAATAGCTAATAGCCTAAATAAGTTGGCACGTAAAACTAACCACTATATCATTCTTTTTTGTGTGTTGAGACAAGTCTCGCTTTATTACCCTCAGTAGAGGGCCGTGGCCTGGTGACAGAGCTTACAGCAACCACAAACTCCGGGGCTCAAGAGATCTTTTGTCTCAGCCTCCCAAGTAGCTCGGATTATAGGTGCTCACCACAATGCCTAGCTATTTTTATTTTTATTTTTTTATTAAGTCATAAACACATAGATCATGTATACATTAATGCATTTATGGGGTACAATGTGCTGATTTATATACATTTTGGAATGCTTACATCAAACTAGTGTATAGCTATTTTTAGAGATGAGGTCTCACTGTTGCTTAGGCTGGTCTTGAACTCCCAAGCTCAGGCAATCCCCCTGCCTTAGCCTCCTAGAGTGTAGGATTACAGGCATGACCCACTGTGCCCAACCCATTACACCATTCTTTACCTGACTTGAACCTCCCAGTATTTCTTGCAGCTAACCAGGGAAGTTGGCATCATCTAAATTTGGATTCAAACCCTGAGGGTCTTCTGAGCTGTGTCTTGTTCACTTGTACACAGCTAGTAAATGTCTTCAAGCTCAGTAATTCTTTCTTCTGCTCTAGAGAGACTCTGGTGCATTTCTAACTTTGTCAATTGAATTCTTAAGCTCTAGGATTTCTGCTTGATTTTTTAAATTTCAGATTACTATTAGGGTATAAATGATTAGGTTATATTATTTGCATTTGTTAGGCAAAGTTCAAGTTGTAGTTGAGCCCTTCACCCAGGGGATGTGCTGTATGCCCTTCCATTGTTCACATTAGGTGAGAACACACCAATCCCCCTGTTTCCCTCTCCTTTCCCTCCTCTCTTCCTTACCCTTCACTTGAATTTAATGATGTTTCTCTCTCATGTGGACATGTAGTTGTTTATCTATTGGCCTCATATTAGTATTGAGTACATTGGATACTTGCTTTTCCATTCTTGTGATACTTTACCAAGAAGAATCTTCTTCAATTCCATCCAAGTAAATAAAAAAGATGTAAAGTCCTATCTTTTTATGCCTGAGTAGTACTCCATGGTATACATATACCACAGTTTATTAATCTATTCATGTATTGATGGGCACTTGAGTTGATTTCATGTCTTAGCAGTTGTGGGGGAAAGAATCCTGTTCGTAAGTGGTACTGGGAGAACTGGTTAGCCACATGGAGGAAACTGAACCTGGACCCACACCTCTTACCACTACAAAAATTAACGCTCCCTGGATAAAAGATTTAAATTTAAGACATGAAATGATAAAAATTCTAGAAGAAAGTATAGGTAAAACTCTTATCAATATCATCTGGGAAAAGATTTTATGAAAAAAAACCCCTTGGCACTTGCAGCAACACCAAAAATAAATAAATGGAACATGAACAAGCTAAAAAGCTTCTGCACAGGTGAGGGTACAGCAACTGAAACAGACTAACATTCAGAATGGGAGAAGATATTCACATGCTACAAGTCTGACAAAGGGCTAATTACTGGAGTCCACAGAGAATTTAATCAACAAGAAAAGGGCAAACAATCCCATTTACAAGTAGGCAAGAGACATGAACAGAACCTTCTCTGATTTTCTTTATTACTTCAATCTCTTTGTTAAATTTCTCTGATAGGTTTCTGAGTTCCTTCTCTGTTTTCTGTCTAAGTTCTCTGAGCTTTTTCAGAATAGCTATAGTGGATTCTCTGGCTGAAAGATCACCTATCCCTATTGCTCCAGGATTGGTCACTGATAACTAATTTAGTCTATTTGGTGAGGTCGTGTTTTCCAGGATATTTATTTTTGATGCTTGTGGACATTTATCAATGCCTGGACCTTGAAGAGTCCAGTGTGTATTTAATCTTTGCAGTTTAGGCTTGTCTGAACCATCCTTCCTGAGAAGGCTTCCCAGATATTCAAAGGGAATTGAATGTTTTGATCTAAGTCTTTGGTCACTGCAGCAGTGTCACACCAGTATTGCCCAAGCCCAGTGATGTTCCGACTCTTGCAGACTCCTAGTACTACCTTCATGGACTTAGGTAAGATGGAGGAGAATTCTTTGGATTACCAGGCAAAATCTCTCCCATTTTTGCTGATCTCTGGAGTTGGGGAAGAGGGATGTGGGCACTTCCTGTGGCCACCAGTGCCAGGCCACACAAAGCTTAAGGTGATTATTGCCTGGCTACCTCTCATGTTTATTCAAAGCCCAAGGACTCTTTAGTCAGCAGGCGGTAAATCTTTCTAGGACTGGCTCCTTCCCTAGGGAAGATTATTTCTTTCTTTCTGGCCCACGTTCAGTCAAGAAATTCCATCCAGAAACTAAGGCCTATGCTTGGGAACCTCAGGAGTCTGCTTGGTATTTTATTTTACTGTGGCTGAGCTGGTACCCAAGCTACAAAAAAAAGTCCTCTGAGAGCTTCTCTTTCCCTTCCCCAAGTGGAAAAGACTCCCTGAGCCATACTGCCTGTAGTTGGGGCAGGAGTGACACAGGCACTGGCTCGGCCCCTGCCTCTGGTTATTGTGGGTACCCCAAGTGCACTGGCTCTGGGGCAGCACAGCCGCAGGGACTGCAGCCTTTTGGACCTGACAGCCTCATGAATTTAGTCCAGGCTTCTTTGTGTTACCCAGTGGTGGGGCTAACAGGAACTCGGCTTTCAGGGTAGAGGGTTTTCTCTGGCTAGGCTGATCTAAACACTCCCTTTGTGGACACTACAGAACTCGGCCTTGTGCTGTGCTCCCCTGTGCCGGGGCAGCCCTGAGTTTCAATGCAAAGTCCCACAGCCACTTCACTCTCCCTTTCCTGAGTGCACAGATTTTCTCTCCACTGATTGTGCCAGGGGAAGGGGTTAGGAGTGGTGTAAGCAACTACAGGTGGCAGGAAAACCCTCAGAAGCTAGGAGAGCCCTCTTTGAAAAGCTCCACCTTTGAATACTGACCATCTTTTCTGCCCCTTCCATGGCTCTTTCCCTGATATAATGTTAAAACCAGGTAGGTATGATCACTCATTTGATTTCTGCTTCTTCTCCAAGTACTTGCTTGCCCAGATAATTGTTGAATTTGGTGTTCGTGGGGCGGGATGATCGCTGTCGCTGTCTGGTTCACCACCTTGCCCCACCTGTGTGTACTTGTCTTAACCCTATGTCTGGGCATCAAGTCAGAAACAGACTCTCCCCAAGAAAAAATAGTTGTATAGAATTTCATAATTAAAAAAAGTGCTTTCAAATGCATTTTCCACTTTAATCCCTGGAGAAGAAAAGCAATATAAACATGATGAAATTCCCGCTTTCTTCTCAGAAACTGAGGCCTACAAACTTGACCAAGGTCTTTAGCCCCCTATTTCTGAGGGCATTAGACTTTGTATTGTTTTAACCTGGTTCTTATGGCTCATTCATCAAAACCAAAGATTATTAGTGTGTATTATTTTACTAACAAAATGCCATAAACTGGGTGACTTAAGCCATAGAAATTTCTTATCTTAAAGTTCTGGAGACTAGAAGTCTGAGATCAGGGTGGTGGTGGGTTGGCTCCTTCTGAGGGCTCCCCTAGCTTCTGATGGTTTTCTTGCCACCTTTGCATCCCTTGTTGAAGCATCATCCCGATGTCCGCCTTCATATCCACATGGGGTTCCCTGTGTGTGTGCGTGCCTATGTTCAAATCTCGCTGGTCCACAAAGACACCAGGTGCTTTGAATTAGGAACCCTCTCTGCTTCGGTATGACCTCACCTTAACTAATTATATCTGCCACAACCCTATTTCCAAATAAGGTCACATGCTGAGATTCCAGGGGTCAAACTTCAACACATAAATCTGGGGGAGACACAGTTCAACCCATCATAACGTCCCTCAAATCCATCATCTCACCCAGTGAAGTAGGTAATGCTGAGATTATTATACATATTGACAACATGAGAGTTAGATACCAAAGTTAGGTGAGATGCCAGGGACTACTGACCTGCCCCGACCTCCCCCTCCCCCACCACTTTACTCTAAAAGCTGTACTTTCTGACTACATTAGTGCCTATGGAACCCTACTTATGGCCACAGTACAGGTCAAATGAGGGTCAAGCAGCTGCCTATGTGTTTGTTGAGAAACTGCTGGCTGAGAGAAAATGACGGAATTAATAAAGTCTTGACTGTGAAGCACACCTGGAAGGGATTTAACCTGAAGACGAAAGAAAAATACCATATTAGCACATCTATGTCTCATCAGTCTCCACATACTGAGGAAATGGTGCCAGATAGAGGTTAACCAAATAATGAAAAGGTTAGTTGTACCCGTTGGGAACATTAACATTTCTTTGTTGCCATAACTACATAGAATTATCAGCAAAGTTATTGTAATCCTACATAGAAACAAAATATCTGAATGAGATTATCTCAGACCAGAAAACCTTCTAAATTACCTAGATTTTTCTAAGGGGAACAAGAAATATTTGACCTCATCATAATCACAAATTATGGCATGCCTAGGGGAGAGCTGATTTGAGCCATAGCTTAAAGGATGGAGTTTGGGGTGGGTTGAAGAGCACAAAGCAGTGCTCAGGCATCCAGAGGATTCTTGAGAAAGCCCCTTCCAATCCAATTTTTCTGCCACCCACATTCTCCCCAGCTCTCATTTATTTAGGGCAGGAAAGGAGTTGGTGGATTACTTGTTATTATCCTACAGTTTTAAAAGAGAAAAACATAAGTACAAACTCATCTGATAGTTTTATTACCTATTTTAGGTTACATAAAATAATTAAGTGCTTTTGTTTATTTCTGCTGGTAATATTTTTGAGTGTGATATTTCTTGAAACAATCTCTAGGATGAAGTCCAGGCTTCCTCTTACATGTCTCACAGTAGAAAATGGTTTCTTTCCTTCCACCTTTCTTGTTTCTTCTACTGCAAACCATGCAGTTCTTTGTTGATTGTTTTTTCATTTTGCATTATAAAATGCATCCTCCATGTAGCCTTTCCTCAGTGTCAGAAGATGGTGGTCTTCCCCCATCTTTCTTGAATTTCTGTTCCTCACCTTGCTCTCAAGCTGAGTGATGAGATTTCTCCTATCGGAAAGGTATGTCTGCACTTTTTCTCCACTCTCCTTATCTAATGAGGAGAGAATGTAGCTGTTCACAACTGCAACTTCCAACAGCCAGAATTGGAGCCAGAGAACAGATACAACAACAACAACAAATGTGTCCATCATCTTCCAACATCAGAGCATAACAGGAAAACATGTCGGATCGGAAGGAGTTTAAGGTTTCCAGACAGAAGGTTTGGGTCTGCTTCTTGCCTTTGCTCCGTGATTTTGATTTTTTGATTAGCTTGGAGGCTACATGTTCAGTGGGAGGAACTGGGCCTTGTAGGTCAGACAGATCTGAATTTGTCTCATGGGTGTCATTCATGAGCTATGTCACCTTGGGCATGTACCTCAAAAGTCATTAAGTGAATTAAGTTAGATAATTTGCATTAAATATCACCACATGAATGCTCTTAAGTTGGTTCTTTTTCCTTCTCTTTTTCACTCACTTTTCCTTACCCAATTCTCAAAGAAAACAAAGGAAAGGAGAAATGATTATCAAAAATGCATTTTAAAAAATAAAACGAACAAAACTCTGTTCTTAAACCTTTATTTGTTGACCTGCCAGAAATTTCCATGGCTGTAACATTATTTCAGTAAATATAAGGTTGAAGCAGGCAGTTGGTTGGCAAGAAGCACAAATACCAGCTGCCAAGTGTAAAGAATGGTGCATCCAGCAGGGGTTTCCAGCAGGTAGGCCTCCACGGTCAAATAAAACATGCCCACGGTAAATATCTGGACCACTATCTTTGACATTGACACGTGTTGTTCAGGCTGCCAAGTTTCTTCTTGAACTCTGTATCCCTGGAGCCTGACTTCAGTCCTATCCATGGATTGGGAAGGACAGAGGTATAACCAGCCTGGACTGTCTTAAGTGACTAAGGTTCATAAACCAGCTCACTGGTATTGGGGCCAGGACTTGACCCTGGGTCCCTGGCCTCCTAGTCCACCACTTCACGATGACTTCTGGCTTAGAATTATCAGTTTAAACTCCATCCCAGAACCCTGTGCAAGAGTCAGACCAATCCAGAAGTGGGGGTAGTGTGGCCTATCTGGGAACCTGTCCTTGCTGGGGCCCTGGACTCAGCACCCCACAAAGAGGTAGCACTTCTCTTCCAGAGGGAGGGGAACATCACACCGATTCTCCTTTAATCAGCAGCCAGTCTTAATGTTTCTTTTTCTTTACCAAAGACAGAATTTTTTTTTTACTACTATATTGAATACAGCTGTTTTCTTGATAATACTGAATGGATAAAGAACATCAAATTACAATTTTATTTAGTACACATTCACCGAGGCCTCTCCTGTTCCTGTGGGAACATAAAATTAATCAGAGACAGACAGTGCTTCCAAGGAGCTCTCACCCAGTCTAGTAGGAAGATAAGGCAGATGCGGCAATGATAGGAAGGGATGGGGTCCTACATGGTTGCACCACCAGCCTCAGAATCCCATCCAGATCCTGAGGGCTATGGCATGGGGTAGGCTTTCCTTAATCTTCTCCAGCTACGGTATTTATTTGTAGACTCCTATGCAAGTTTCTAGAGCTATGCTGATTTTCAGCCATGTTAGAAATGGTCTTCATCTCTGTTATCTGACATGATAGCTTCCGATAGAGTAGTTCATGAGCTACTGAGTACTTGAAATGTGGCTAGTGCAACTAGGGAAGTAAAGTTTTAATTTAATTTACTTTAATGTATTTTAATTGTAGTGAGTGGCCACTGCATTGGATAGCCCGTCTTCAGGTAGGGAAGTATAGGCTCTTAAAGACCAGGCTATTGTGGAAAGGCTGCTAGGTCCTGGGAAAGAGGTTTCTTGTGGGTCCTCTAAAGTGTCACTAAACCAAGGAGATCAGCTAGGCCCTTCTCCCACACCTACGTGTGGCCATGTTGCCTTTTCCTTTGATCAAATTAATAGAATCTGGCAAGGTGAAGCTTTGGAAAGGTACCAACCCCAGTGACAGAGAGGCAGTAAGTTGTTCAAAAAGCCTAGGGCCTAGCTGTCAAGGCGTGTGGCAGCCTGAAGGAGTGTGAGCTGGATGTGACGAAGTCTGTGATCCAGTCCCACCATGCTCTGTGACCCAGAGCAGCCTCTTCCTCTAGCTGGGCCTCAACTTCCTTTTCTTTAAACTGGGAAGTTGGATTTCCCGTTGTCTTCAACCAGCTGAAAGCTTCCAAGAATACCTGTTTCCAGAGACGGAAATTTAGATAGTGAAGAAAGGAGAGCCCAGAGACTTTTTTTCCCAGTGCAAAGTACAGTGTAAAACTAATTTAGCAGTAAGAAAAAATGGGAGGAATTGAAAGTACGCGGCATTATTGGTGGTAAGTGAGTGCTACTGGGGAACTTGGAAACAGCTAGAAAAATAGACTGAGAAGATTCCCCAGGGGAAGGGGAAAGCGTTGTGAACTGGTATGAAAAGAAAGTGGGGAACAAAAGGCAAGAACCACAAAAAATTCAGAAAAACAAGAGAATGATCAGCCTTAGTGTCAGTGAAGGGTGGAGAAGTCAGTGGTAAGACCTCTGTAAACTGGAGAGAGAGATTTGATCAGAGAGGAATAGCACAATTTTGCCCTTGATGCAAAAAACCCCTGATTTCTTCAGTCTGCACCTAAAGGCACAGAGGGGAAAAAACACCTGTGGGAACAGCTTCACTTCATTCATTCATTCAGCAAAGATTTATTGAGTTTTCTACAGCAGGGCCTCTCAGTCCTGGTTGAGTATTGGAATTACTTGGGAGATTAAAAAAACTAAAAACCTTATGTACAAGTCCATCCCCAGAACCTGTTTTTAGTCATTCAGAGGTGGTACTTGGTGATGGTGAGTAAAGCTCATCACTGAGACCCTCTGGTTTCTTGTGATTATCAGGACATAAAATGGTGAAGAAGATGAATAGGACCCCTGTCCTTTCCAGGGGTATTATTATTCCCCAAGGTTACCTCAGAAGACCTGGTGAAGTTTGTGGGGCAAAAATTATCTCTATACTAAAGATGAAGAAAGGAAGTGATACTTAAGAGACATGGTTTATTCCCAGGGTCATACAGCTGGGAAGTCCTTAGTTCAGGACTCAACTCTCGACACCCAAGCCTTCACACACCATACTACTTAATGAAGCAGGATACAGAGAGAGGGACCTTCCAGTGGTCCCTTCTTTTAGTTTCCAGACACCTGGAAAATTTACCAGGCTCTGGCCATACCTATAGTTATCAGGTCTTTAAGTGCCCCTGAGCTTCAGGCTGGAGGCTGGAGACCCAGGATTACAATAAGAAGACACCTTACTTGAGGTATCTAAAAGGAAGAAAAATGCAAATTGATGGATACCTATATGTGGCAGGCTCTGTGCCATGTGGTAAAGATACAAAGATGAAAGGGCCATGTCCCAAAGTTTACAGAGCCCGGCGGGAGAAAGCAAAGGCAACAATGACTCCATTCTGAATGTTCTGGAGCAGGGACTGGCAAACGTTTTCTGTAAGAGCCAAATGGTAACTATTTTCAGCTTTATGGGTTGTGACGTGTCTGTCCCAACGACTAGATTCTGCCCTTGTAGTGCAGAAGCAGGCGTAGGCAATGCACAAACAATGCACATAGCTCCATTGCAATGAAGTATGATTTGTAGATAACAAAAATTTGGATTCCATATAATTTCCATGTGTCAGGAAATACTTCTCATTTGAGTTTTCAATAATTTAAAAACATAAAAATTCATTCTTAGCTTGCAAGCCGTACAAAAAAGAAATAGCAAAAACAAGTGGTGGGCTGGATTTGGCCCCAAATCCATCCAGTGGTGGGCTGGATTTGTAGTTTGCCAGCCCCTGTCCTATATGTATCATAACAAGCAGGTTGTGGAAGGAAATGGCCATCTACACCTGGCTTGGGGACCAAGGACCCAAGAGATACTTTCCAGAGGAGGTGGTGCATTAGCTCCTCCCAATTGGTCTGGCTGCCCTTTAGATAGTGACTATTTTCCGGCTTGGAATATGACCTATAAGCAGACTCCAGTGAATTCTCTAGATACTCTGTAAAAGAAGAAATAAAATCAGATTTAAACAATGTCTCTTGGGTATTTTTCACCATCTCTGAATTCCCTCTGTAGGTTGGAATATTCAGCTGCAAAGTCCTCCCATGACCAGTGATCCCACTTTGTTAGAAGTTAGCAAAGACAACAGTGGGAAGTGACACGCGTAGAGCATCTTCTGTGTGCAGGAGACTCTCTTACACATTCCACTTAAGTTTCCTCATATATCCTTCATGGTCACCCTACATGTTGATGTTCCCCTTTGTTGTGCAGATGATGAAACCAAAGCTCAGACGTACAAACGTTCTCACATTCATGAAATAAGTACAATGTGGAGTCGGGGATTGAACTCAGGCTACCAGCTTTTAAGGCACATTCTCCCTTCACTTGAAAAATGACCATAGCTCCTGAACAAGGACATTTGCGAATGGAGTTAAAATAGCACAACATTTTCTAGAAGAATTAATCACAAATGACAAGGGAAGCAAGTTAAGTAACTTGGAAAACTTTGAACTGAAATGCATCTGGAAAATATCAACTCTCAGCCTCACTTGCATCCGAGTAAAGAGAGATGGAGATTGTTGGGAATAGCACTAGCTTTTAGAAAACTAGTCTTAATATCAGTGGAGTCTCAAAGATTTATATTTCTGAGGATAATGTATATGGTATCATTGGGAATCAAAACCCTTCTATAGAAGAATTCTGTATAAAATCCACATGCTACTTTATTAATACTCTAGGTAAACTTCTTATACAGAGGGGGGCAGATAATATTGTTTTTGTTTTGAGCCCAGTTTCTGTTTCTTAATTGTCAAGAGATAGTCTGCCTCACATATTCCTTACTCCTAAGATCAGAACCTCTTGAAATTCACTATAAAACTCAGGGAAGAGAAACAGACCCTTAAACACAGCCAGTGCTGCCCCGGGACTGAGGCTCTGTCAGCAGTTCTGTTACCGGTTTCATTTCTCAGTTATGTGCAGCAGCTCACACCTCTGTCACTCCTCAGATTCCTGTAGGGAACATTTGTTACGTATCTCCCTGGCATCCATGTCCAGGTCTTCTGGCAACAAGTTTACTCATCTTTACAGATTCAGCCTGTTCTCACCTCCACTCTGTGTGTTTTCTGGTGATACACATGACCCAGCATAAGCCAGTATCTTTGGCTTAGCGTATAAATGAGGGGCCTCCCACCCCGGCTGTAAGGCTTTCCCAGGGGTGAAGGAATGAACTTAAACAATTTTTCTCTCAATTTTGGGCCCTCACTTTATAAACAACCGTAAAGTCCTTGCCCATAAAGCCCATGTTTATAGGATTTCACACAAAGTGAATGGAGACACAGGATCAAGGCCACCTTTACACATCATACTCATTTTTTTTCTGGCAATAGATTCTACTCCTAAGAATTTCTCATCAGGGAAACGTGCAAGAACATATCTACAACATTTCAGTGTGGTTTATTTAAGTAAGTCACGCAAACAATCTTAATGCTAAGCCAAAGATATTGGTTAAATAAATATCTTTTTGTGCAGCTATACAATAGATATTGGGAAGCTATTGAAAGTTTTATGGCAGAAGAATATTTAATGACAATAAAAAATTCTCAATATGTAAATTAGTAGATATAAATAGGCACAAGGACATGTAACAATTTCCTTCCAGAAACCTCCTGGTCCAGGTGCAGACGTACACTTTGGAAGGTTGGGGTTGCCAGATCCCACTTCCTATCTAGATTGCAGCTTCATTTCAGCTGGGATATAATTGGGTGGGACCTTTTGTGGAGAAAATGAGGAGCCTGGCACCAATAGGACTAATGTAGCTATCTTCATAGGAAACTCCCCAAATGAGAAAATAACCTTGGAATTCCATAATTTTTAGTACAATTCCATGAAAAAAAAGTCTTTGGTCTCTCCCTTTTTCTTCAAATTTCCTGCATAAAGCTCCATTGACTCCATTTTATATGCAGAAAAAGAAGTCAAACTCTTGGAATCACATCCAAAATCATAAAGCTAATAAAAAAAATGGTAGTAATGGAAAACTATCATTTTGTAGGCCCCAATATAATGACTGAGTGAGGGAAGAATCATCAAATAAGCTGAGTGCAGTCGGCCCAGGCCTGTAATCCTAACCCTCTGGAAGGCTGAGGCAGGAGCATTGCTTAGGGTCGGGAGTTCAAGACCAGCCTGAGAGAGAGAGAGACTCCATCTCTACAGAAAATAGAAAAATTAGCCAGGCATGGTGGCACATACCTGTAGTCCCAGCTACTTGGGACGCTGAGGCAGGAGGACTCACTTGAGCCCAGGAGTTTGAGATTGAAGTCAGCTATGATGATGCCATTGAAATATAGCTTGGGACAGAGTAAAACTGTCTCAAAAAATAATAAAAAGAAGAATTTATTTTAAAAAGTTAAAAGAATTAGGCAAAATGTGGGGGACAGGATATTCTCATAATGCTAAAACATCATCACACAAATAACTAATTCAAATGGGAAAATAGGTACCATTGCAATGGAGAGATCTGATGGTCAACACACTTAGCAAGTGATCCAACTTTGTAGCACCATGTGGGTCCTGGCAGCAGAGACTCTCTATAACATAGTCCAAAATTCACAAAATTTTGTATGGTAGTTTTTTACCCCAAAGGTTTTCATCTGAGTGGAATCGAGCCCTCTACACCTACTTCTAGTTTACAAAAAATATGAAGGGCAGAAAAACAAGTTAAATTGTACTATGAAGAAATAATTAGAAAAGTACCAAATGGAGGGTGTTCTACAGGACAAGAATTTGAACTTTTCATCAAGAAATCTCATTTTTAAAAAATGCAGGAGAGTTGCCTTCAAGTCTAGACTAAAAGAAACTGAAGACCAACTAAACTACTAAATCCAATCTAAGGGCCTCGCACCAGGTCTGGCTGGGAAGAAAAGAAGAGAAAAGAAAACTACCAATCAAAGACATTTTTAGGATAATTAGCAGCATTTCAATACGGACTCTATATAGGGTGGCCATAAATTGTGCAAATTACACACGAACTTTATTGTCACCCCGTATTAGATAATATTATGGAATTATTAATTCTCATAGTCCTGGCAGTGCTACTGTAACCAATTAAATAGTAATGGATAAGTGAAAGATTGTTTTTATTCTTAAAAGATGAATGCTGAGATATTTACGTGCAAGGCATCAATGTCAGCAGCTTACTCTGAAATAGTACCCCCAAAAGTATATACATGAAGAGAGAGAAAAATGTTAAAATTGTTGAATCTCATACGTATATATTACCAACAGGTATAGAGGTAACATTACATTATTGTTTTAACTTTTTGGTATGGTAGAAATGTCTCAAGCTTACCTTTGCTATATACAGTAGGTGTATACACCTGTGTTCGGGGAGCCCTAAGAATCGCTGATCCTTTACACTTCCTTACCATGCTGACCAGAATGTCCTCCTAGGCTTCATTAGTTTTTTTCTTCTTCTTCTCCTCTCTTTTCTCCTCCTCCTGCTCCTTTTTTATTTGGACTTCTTAAGGAATAGTATTAGGTCACTGAATTTAAAATAAAACTTTAATCTTTTGTGATACAAATTTTTAAGCAAAAATTTACCTTCTAAATTTTGTTTTAGGGTTTATGTTCTAAATGTTCTAAAACTAAAAAGTGTTGACACATTGTGTTCAGCCAATGTTATGTCTTTTCTAAGTTCAATTTTGAGGTCTTATTTGGTCCAAAAATTACGTATGTTCTTATCTTTTCAAATGTATCCAAGGTTTTAATTATCTTTGGTCATTAATTTCTAACTGTGGTCAGGGACCATTGTCTTGGTTTTTACATTCGTTGAAACCTGATTTGTGGAAAACCCGATGGTCAATCTTTGTATATATTTTATGTGTAATTGAAAAGGTGATTTTTCCAAAATGTGGAGCTCTCTATATCTGTATTAACTGAATTCAGTCATTCTGTTTGTCAAATACTGTCAATCTTTACTAAGCTTTTGCCTGCTTGACTTATCAAATCTGAGGAAGGAAGGTCAATTTCTTCTACCATGATTGTGTTTTACCTCTTTCTTCTTATCATTTGGATTATTTTTCTTTATATATTTTGAAAACATATTTTTAGATGGATGGGAGGTACAGGGCCAAGTTCATTAAAAACAAGGAAAGTCTGAGAATGTCCAGAAGAGCCGCAATCTAAGAGAGCTTAAGGAGACATGATGACTAGATATACCTTGGAATTCTGATTGGGATCCTCAGACCAAAAGGAGTCATTAAGTAAATACTAAGGAAATTTCAGTAAAGGATGGGAATCCATTGATAATAACATACCAACACGGGTTCACTAGTCACAACAAATGCATTGTGCTACTGTAAGATGTTTACAACAGGAGAAACTGGCATACAGGAGCCTTCTGTACTTTCTTTCAATCTAAAACTATTCGAAAATAAAAAGTTTATTTAAAAACAGAAGTTGTACAGAGTTAAGTTACACCTCCCAGAAGCAAATGCAAAATTCTAACCTAGGATTCACAATACTTTCAGAGACAAAGCCCTATAAAAGTTGGTCTCAAAACCCAAAATTACAAAAACACAAGGAAATTAATCACCTTGAGAGAGACAGAGAAAACTGTAGACACAAAACTGCAAATTAAAGCCTTTTAAGAACTGGATACAATAGAACTATTTGCTAGGGAGGATTAATGTTATTTTAAAGTAATTAAAGGTATAAAAGAGGAAATTAAAAATACAGGAAAAGGCTTAGAAAGAGTGGCTGCACTGTATGTTTGATTCACTCATGGAAACAGCTATGGGACTAGAAGATAGTAGAAGTTATCTCCTTTTCACAGACACATAGTCATAATAGGTAGAATTTTCTATTTCAGTAGTATAAAAAGGCACACACCTCACTTTAATAGGAGTCAGTTTGGAAGATGTATGGCATTAAATACTAATTTTTTAAATATGGATTACAAGGACTACAAGGTAGCAAGTTTTAGAGTAGCCTTATTTAAAAATGTAAGAGATCACCAGGGCTAAGTGATTATTCACAACCTTGGGAAACAGAGATCAGAGAAGGTAATGTTTTCCAACTCCGTACAGAAATTCTGTTCTTCTGTATTTTTTCTCCAAGAGGTAACTTACTTTCTAAGGAAAAATTGTAACTTTAAGTTAGTGAACAAAGATTTTGCACGAAACTAAAATTTGTAGTCTGAGTAAATGATTTTGCTCAAAACCCTTACATACAAAAGGGTGAATTATAGTTCGCTTTGCTTTGTAGTTTACCTAAATTCTTAACTCCAAGATTGCTGAGGCCTAAAAGTGTCTGCTCCCTTACAGAAGATGACAGCTGACATCACACAGACCGTGAAATCTGTCCTCACATGCACATTTGAGCTTCTTGTCAGCACCATAAGTCAAATCAGTAAAAAAAAGAAGGAACAGCAGACTCTTAACAAGAGACGAGAAAGCAAAGGGAGAGAATCATCCTTTTGCTGCAAAAATTCTCCCCAGAGTCCTCTGCACATTCAACTGTAGTCTACGCACTCAATTAAATGATATTAACTGCCCCAAGTCAAGAATGATTTTACTTTCCCTCCTTTGTCTAAAATGTAACTCACCCACTCAGGAGCCAGTTAGTCATCCACTTTGCAAAAGGGCAGGGAAATATGTTATGGTCTGATTAAATTCAAATGCTCAGGACATATCTCTCAGAAGAGCATCTGTGTTTGTATTAGAATTTTGTTATAAAGAATATTATCGCATTTATCACCCTTTGCCAGTTTTCTCAGTGAAGTGGTGGAGGCCATTTTCATTGTTTCGCAAACAGTAAAGAGCAAGAAGGACTTTTTCAGGCAAAGAAAACAGCAAGTAATAGGGAACAGGAGCCAGGTCTCCTGACTTTCTACCTGGACCCTAAGAAGCTTTCTTCTACAGGTATCTAGCATTGAATAAGATAATAAAAGTCAGCAAATCCCTCCTATATAAAAGGCAATTAGAATATTTCATCTTTTCACTCTCTCCACAACAAATCCTTTGTCAAGTCTAGGTCACAGGACCTATAGAATACTCAGTAGCTCCATCTCTTATTCATCTCTGCTACTACCTCCATATCCCAAACTTACTCTCACCTCCTCTTGAGTCATGACAGTGTTCAACACATAAGTGGATAATACTGTTTGGGGAATTAGTTAATCAATGTTCAAACATGGGTAGATACTACTGTCTGTTTTAGAGACAAAGGCCAAATAAAAGTTGGCATGCAGAATAACAACTATTTGCTTATAAGAATAGAATGAATTAGATTTGTTTAAGGAAGTCCTATTTAGTGACACAGTAGTTGAGAGCATTCTATTTTACTTTGACTCAAATCCAAACATATTGACAAAATACCTACTTGAGAAAGATGGCCGGGTGTCCCCCCAAATGTATGACTTCTCTTCTCAGGGTAGGAGTGAGGCTAGAAATGGGCTCCCCAGTCCTCACTCACCCTTCCTGCCTCAAGTTTATAGTTCATTGTGGCTACTTGAATAGTTCAAATCAGCAAAACGGGAAGGGAAATGGTGTGCTGTGCTGCTTCCAGCCAGCCCTGGCCCGTGAAGCCTTTCCTTGTAGAGCTCCCCATTCCCTTCTCCATTCTGATGGGGGTGATGAAGGTGATCTGAGGAGCCCTGCCTTAAAGATGGCAGATCTTCCATCGGGGTCTAAGCATGACTACACAGAAGGCTCCATGCCAAAGTTTTAACCTACTGGTACTATGACCTGGGTAAGAAATCATTCTCTATTGTGTTTGAGCTATCATTCATACCAGAGTCTATCTGTTGGGGCAGTTAGCCCAGTTAGTAACATTATCTAGGTTTCAGATAAATTGAAAATATCAAAACAGCTGGGTTGGCTCATTAAAATTCCTCTGGCTTTGGGAGATATAAAGCAACTACTTTTATACAGAATGTGGAAGTTAGAAAAGAGGAAAGGATTCCAAAGCATGGGGATATATGTTAAAGATGAAAAGATTCAAAGTCATGTAAGGACCAATGTTTTCATCTGTTCCTTATCCCTACAGAAAGATAATAAAGGGGGTCCTATTCCCAGAAGGGAAAAAGTGTATCATACAAAGTTCTCCTAAGGTGATAATAGCTCTGTCATCAGGGTAAGCTCAGGGTTAAATTATAAAGAAAGAAAACTTTATCAGTAAATTTCTCCTTGATTTCTTCTCTCACTCTCTGATCAATGTACAAACCTCCTTCCATTAGCTGGTATCTCAAATTTTATTCTCTCCTGGAAGTCAGAAAACATAGCTTCTGGCCCGGTGTAGCTAGCCACTGCACCTTACTGGATCCAGAGGCCTTGTTCCTTGAAGAAGTTGGGGTCATGATGGCTGACTGTTAGATTGGGAGGTTGTGATATAACATTGAACAGAATGGGTTAGCTACCATCTAGGTAACCCAGTGTCTTTGACTTTACCAACTCAGAGAAATAAAACTCTAAGACCATACTAAGAAATTGTTTGGGTAGTATTTTGGGCGAAGATTGAGGTGAGAAAAGCTTATTCCTTGGAAAAGAAAAAGAGATCCCTAGCCAAGTGAAAAATGCTCATTTTGGCTGAAGGGAGAGAATCATAGCCAGGACTGTTGAGGCCCAGCCCCCCTGCCACCCATGAGAGCTGTTGTGCTGCTAGCCCCTGTCAGCCAAATCATGCCTTCACTTTCTGCCTGAATGACCTCTCTTTGGAGATAAGAAAACAGCTTATGTTCTTTACCGCAAGATTCTTACAAAGTGCAAATTCTGTGCAGTGGCAAGCACAGTGACCCCGTACTTTTTAAAAATTAATCCCACTGGTACTCCATGATAGGAGCATGAGTTGGCTCTCACTAGAGCTATTATGGACTGCATGAACCCTAAAGAACACTCAGGGTGATCCTTCCTTCCCCCTCCAGTGAAGTGAAGAAGTTCACGTTGTACAAGTGTGCGTGTGTTTGGGTGGACTTGCCCCTGGGCAGCGCTGCTGGGCTGAGCTATTCTCTATCCTCTGAAAGTCTAGAGCATTTTGGTTTGTTTTACTTCTGGGCACCATACTTTAGGAGACCCTGTGACCAGAGGTGCTGAATGATAAGGGGGTTCAACCAGCCTGACTTGTGACCATCTTCAAGTAAACTTTTACGATGTTCCAGGGGAGAGGGACTGAGTTTGGCATGAGTGGCCACACAGGTAAAGAGGTCAAGGACAGGTGGGTGGGAGCCACAGGGAGAGGGGTTTTCCCTCATTTTCCCGGATGAATGGGCTGCCCTGAGAGGAAATTAGCCCGTCCCTGGGGTTGCTCATACAGACACCCAAAGAACTCTCAAAGGACAGGAAGCAGAGGGAAGGCACAGGTGGACTTTGTACAGAGAAATTTTAACTCAATATTAGAACCAACTCTGAGATTTAGACTTGAATTTCTAGAAAAGTACCGAGTTCCCAGTCACTAGAAGTATTCATGGAATGCCAATGAGATAGATGAAAAAGAATTCCTCAGTTTTTTTAAATTTTGAACTATATGGTTTCCAAGTTTCATTTTCACTCAAAAAGCTTTTACTTCTCATTAAGTAGGATTATTTTACAATGATTTTTAATTTTTAAAATTAAATTATGCATGTGCATGCATCTAATTGACATCAAATCTTACCCAAAAAGCCATAAAGATAGAAATTTCTTGCTCTACCTCTCTTTCTACCTGCCAGCTCCGTTCCCAGGCATCCACTACCCTTCCCTCCTATAGCTGTTTGTTTAGTATTTACAACCCTATTTCCGGATAATACACATGTATTTCTTGATTTATCATTTTAGACATTTTCTGTTGACTTTCTACTATGAAATTCAATGCTTACCTTTCCCACACACAGTCTATTTTCTCTCCTTCCAATTTCCCAAAATAGTCATGGAAAATTTTGGTGAAATCAATTGTGAATGTTTGCATTGTTACAGCAATGCAGATAGTATTTGATAGTGAGCCAACACCATGCCATGATCATGTACTTTTTCCTTAGAAAACCTTTAATTTTTAAAAAGTTAGTAAGGGTCCTGCTTTCCTCCTTCTTATTTTTAATGTATCTCCCATTATTTTCCCCAAATGCTCCAACGATCTCAACACATTTATCCATATTAATTTTTATAAACATATCAGAGCTGTTCTTCTTAACAATATCCCTCCTAACTCCTTGTTCTAATGTGGATTGGTTTTTTTATCCATCTTAGAGGGCATGCTTTTATCTTGAGCACTTTTATTCTGGGTCTTCTTTGAACCATTTTCTGTATTGAGTTCCCTATTTTTTACGTTAGAACCTTTTTAAAGGCAACTCCTGGGAAATAACTTTTCTAAATTCTGGTATGTCTGATAATATCTTTAGCCACTTTACCTTTGATGGTTTGGGTGGTGTGGCAGGGGGGCTGCTAAATCTCACTTATATTTTCATTTCCCTTTATTAATAATAACCACCCCCCAGCTGGGCGTGTCTTCCAACTAGGGTCTGTATTTCCCAAGCTGCTTTGCAACTTGGAGTGACCATAGCCTAGATCATGACTAGGGCTGTGAATAGAATTAACATGTGTAACTTTCACACTGCATCTTTGAAAGGAAGCTTCCTTTCCCCTTCCCATGTGCTGGAACTTGGAGAAAGTAGTGAAGATAGCTTTGACCGTGGGAACTAGGGCAGCTCCCAGGAGAAAGCAGAACAAGAAGACAGAGGGAACCGGTCTCCTGATGTTCCTGTGGACCTGAGTTATCTTCCTGGTCCCACCTACATCTATACTACTACAGCTAGACAGAGAAACACATTTCTGTCTTATCTGAGCCACTGAATTTTGAGGGGCTGAGATTGGAGGGAGGCAATTTCTATGTTATAGTACCTTTGCCTTTCCCCTAGTGAAGAATAAGGAATAGAGTGCTGGCCCCATATGCTGGAGGTGACTGGTTCAAACCCAGCCCCAGCCAAAAACTGTGAAAAAAAAAAAGAATTGAAAATCACAGCTGAAAATATTTCTTTTCTTTCTTTTTTTTTTTTTTTTTTTGCAAAATATTTAAAGCCTAACTTTATTGTCTTTAAGCTTCCTATATCAGTATAAGCCCTAGATTGCTTATGGATCAAATTTCTTCATTTAGGACCCTTTTTATTTTTATTTATTTGGCCTTTTGAAATTCCATGTGTGGTGGGGGTCTTTACAAATTCACTGACCTGAGCTCTGACTGGGGAGTTTCAATCTCAGCATTAAGTTCCCGAATTACATGCCTCATTGTGTCCGCTCCCCCAACTCTTTTTTCCTGTTCACTTTCTGGAATTGCCAGGAGTGGGGCTACATGCTCCACTCACATCCTGATCTGTTACTTCTTATTTTATTTCTTATTTTTCACATTTCTATCCTCTTGCTCTACTTCTGAAAAATGCTTTTTATTTCATTTCTGAACCTTCTACTAGGATTTTATTTCAGACATGATATATATTTTTTAAATTCCAAGGAGTCTTTCTGGTCTTAAGAGTTTTCCTATTGACGCTTCCTGTCCTTGTTTCAGCTCCTCCATCTAAGGGCATGTTAATTATAAGTTATTGTATTTCAATTTTCTTCTGCTCCTATATTATCTCTGTGTCCTCAGAATTCGTTATCATTATTAGTATTATTAGTTTGTTGTAATCTCCCTTTTATACCCATGCTTGCAAGCTCTTGAGATGTCTGGTATCCTTGGCAACCCATTCATCTGTCTTTGGGACTGTATATAGAAAGGCAGGCTCTGTCCTTCCTGGAGAGTCCTCAAGCATCAGTTCAGCCTGGGTACAGCATTGGGAGAGACAGATGATCAATACCCACAGTCTTTTCCTCTGAATTCCTTCAGTGTCCCAACAAAAGGAAACGTTCTTCCTTGAGGCCAGTTGCTCCAGCTACCCCTAGGTCCTGGGAGCTGGGCTTGGAAAGACAGAATGAGTGTCCATTCATTCAGTTATACAAATGTCTCCCTTCCCCCTTTTTTGGGCTACATATGTCACAACACCCCTTCTCTGTATGTGGTGTCCCTACCTCAGGAATTAAATAATTCTGCTTTCTGGGAGAATGAGCCTCAGGTCTGCAGTGCTGTGGGGCACAGGTAAGTTCCTGGTGCCCTAGTGTGAGGAGGGGAACTGGAGCACCAACTGCTCCCTTTCAGGATTCCAGCTAATCTCCTCATTCTCACCCCAGCACCTGCCCCTGCCCTTCCCACCAGGGCTGAGATTCTTAGTAGTTCTGCAGGTCATGTTGGCTCACTTCTCACAGGACACTATTCCATGGCCCCCTTAAGTTGCTGTGGTGTGTACCTTCCTTTCCGACTTCTCAATATATGTCAAGGACCCCACCCCCTTGGTTCTTAACCTTGAAACAGGGTGTGTCAGTAATCAATACACTATTTTTAAGGGAGGTCCAGACTTTTTTTAGGGCAATATTTGAAACTCTCATTGTCTTTGAGGACTTTGTTTTCAAAACTTTTAGAAATGTCCATCTCTCTTCCTAGAGGCTGTTACCACCATGCTCTGGGGTCCCCATGGAATGAAGAGCCTGAAGAAGTATCAAGAACCCTGTGCATAAAAAAAAAAAAAAAAGAACCCTGTGCATCAGAGTGGCCTCAGAAGACAAGTAGAGAAAATGAGAAACTTCTCTTGGAATATGGATCACTACTTGCTTAAAAAATCCAGTTTTGAAAAGTCATCATCTCTGTAAACATCAAACAGATAGAAGGGCCACTCAAACTCCTTTCCTGTTCCAGGGAATTCTATGTGTTTGTTTTTCTTATTGTCTTGATGAGTCACTAGAGAGCTTCTCTGTCTTCTGGTTCCATATTTTAAAGTTTAATCAGAGTTGAAGTGGCTCTTCCGAAGGAGGGGCTGAAGCAGCTCTGATGCTCAGAGGTCAAGGCTAGAGAATCTTCCATGGGCACAGCACAAACTTGTAATTATCCAGACTCCTGAAGGCTCTGAAGTTAAGCAAGTTCTTGCTAAAGAACAGACCTGTCATCTCCTCTGCTTTCCCCAATCTCAACCCCTGCACAAGAACTTCAAGGACACAGCCACGGCCACAAACTAAGCCGACTTCAACCTTTCCCCATGCGAAACTGATAGAGAATCGCTGAAATGGGAAAGCTTTTCTCCCGTGGGGCTGTGAATCTCTGCTCCTCTCTCATTAATAAGAGAATTTTACTTCCTTGGGCAAAATGGAGCGTAGCTGTCACTTATTCATGACAGAGAAATCATAATATTATTTTAGTTTATCTTCAGTATCCCTCCAACTCTCATTGAGTTATTTTGAGTGCAAACCAGGTTATTTGGGGGACTTTGGAGGTATTAATCTTCATGAAGAAAAGAAGCAGAAGAACAGAATATTCAGGACCTCAGTGTCAAGCACACCTGGTTGCAAATCTTCAGTGTTTCACTAATTAGCTATGAGAATACATAAATGCATATGGATTATAAGTTACTTAAACTCTAATATCCATATGTTACTTATGAAATTCATAATCATAGTGCCTTTCAATAGGATGCTGAATATGATTAAATGAGATAAAGTTTATAAAAAACCGAGCATATCTGGTACATGGTAGATGCTCAATAAACTGAGGTTGTTATTGTTAGGAAGATAAAGAAAGTGTCTGTATGTGTGAGTGTTCATGTTAACTGTGTAATTTTTGAGCTGCAGAGGTTATGAAGACTCAAACTAAGGAATATTAGCATCTCTCTGCTGGGCGGACTTTCTGGTGGCTCCAGTTGAATTCCCATCAGAACACCACCACCATGCCCCCATCAAGGAGCAGTCCCGCTGCCTCCCAGAGCAGAGCTCACTCTAGCAGTGACCTAAATCATCTTCAGAGAGCTCAGTTGTTAGAAAATTATTTTGCTTGTAAGCCAAAATCTGCTTTGTTATCATTTTTATCTGTTGGTTGAGCATCTCGCTTATCATAGGGGGCATGATATGTATCTAATCTGATCTCCATGTCTCAGCTCTCCATGAATCTGAATGTAGCTCTCAAGTGTACCCTGAGCTCTCTTCGAGCTGAGGGCACTGAGATGAACATGCCCATTTCCTTCTGTGCTTGGCCCTTGCCTTGGTTTCAGGCCCCTCCTCACCTGGGCACGCTTTTTCTTCACTGTGAGTGGTACCCAGTGAGTGCACTGGTACAGGAGTGCTCTCACCAAGGCAAATAATTCATCTCTTTCTCAAGGAGTTTTCCATCCCCTGAGCTTCCAAAAGCCATTTTGACCATTCCAAAAAGCCCACACGGAAGGAATCCACGTGCCACACAAAGAAAACCAAAATTAAGTACAGTTCATTTGAAGACCCTAAAATTCTTCTGAGTTGTGCTAAGAACTGACTATTTTGAAAGTGCTTCCTGTGCCTTTGTTTATCATGGCACATACTGGAAAACCATGAGACACAATTGAGTCTGCAGAGTACCCAGGTCCCCAGGTTCTCTTTTCAACTCAATTTTGAAAACCAGTCCCTTAATTAAAATCAAATTGGTTTTAAATGTAGTCTCTTCCCTTTATCAAAAATAAACTTAACAGGTTGTATGAAAGTTCCCTGGATCTGTGAAGTACAGACTCTAATTCCCACCTCGCATGACTGCAGTGAGCAGCCTGTGGACAATCCCTGTGATACTCTGGGCACCTCCAGCCTCCAGATTCCTCGTCTTGTGGGGACTCTTCTGCATTTTGTTTTATTTCACCTGATATTTTAGAAACAAGGCCTCACTATGTTTCTGGACTCAAACTCCTAGGCTCCTGGATTCTCCTGCCTAAACATGCTCTCCATTGTAAAAGCAACCTATTAGAAAGTTAAAAGGACTATGAAGAGAACTGATTTTCTGAGTAAAATAACTGTGAAATAGCATTAGGAGTTTTAGAATATATTATCATGCAGCTTATGTGACCCTGGGTGAGTCCACTGTGTGTGCACATGTGCATGTGTAGATCAGCCAGGGTTCCAGGTTTTTTTATTTGTAAAACTGGGATCTGATCCTAGTTATGATGAGACCCTTTCCACATCAGAGTCTCTGTGAGTCTAATTTTTCTCTCTCTTTCCAGCTTTGCATTATTGCTTGATGTTTCCTGGAAGTAAACTTCTGTTTAATTTTGTACAGTTCCTGCAGGAATTCAAGCATATTCCCCAAACAGTAATTTAAATGAGTTCTTCTTACTTTTGTGAGTGGCAGAACTTTGGAGCTACTCATTATGTCAGGATTTGTGCTATTTCTACTTCCCAGAGCGTAAGGAGTTATTCTCTGAAGGATAAAGGGATAGGTTACTTATCACTCAGGCTCCTCCAAATCCCTTCCTTGGTAGTTGCTGATTGAGAAGGATGCTCTAGGTTGGCTTTCTGTCAGGGATCAGGAAGCTGCAACTCCTAACCAGCAAGCTTGCCTTGCGAGGTTGCCTGAGTGATGGCCCCACTGTAATATCTACACATCCAGGCAAAGCGACAAATGGTAAGTACAGAAAAAAATAAAGCTTCAATGTTTCTATAATACCATATCATTTTCATTATTTTTGAGTTCATTGCAATAATATTGACCTTGATGCATAGCTCTACAACTTGGAAAACAAATTCATAATAACAATAACCTTGCAATATATGTGGTCCATGACATCGAAGAGCAGGGCTGAGATTATTATTATTTTGTCCTGTAGAAAAAACATGTTTCTAAGTGAAAATATAATATTTTACAAAGTTTCACAGATAGACAGAAAGACATGGCAAAATCCAGACTTGAATTCTGGTCATTTGACTCTAAATCCTTTTCTCTCCAGTAAAGCACGTTGCCACTTTTTTCCTTTGACACAGAGTGTCACTATGTCACCCTCAGCAGAGTGCCATGGCGTTATAGCTCACAGCCATCTCAAACTCTTTGGCTTAAGTGATCATCTTGCCTCAGCTTCCTGAGTAGCTAGAACTACAGGTGCCCTCTGGCTATTTTTTTTAGAGATAAAGTCTCATTCTTGCTCAGGCTGGTCTCAAACTCCTGAGCTCAAGCAATACACCCACCTCAGCCTCCCAGAGTGCCAGGATTATAGGTGTGAGCCACCACACCCAGCCCAACTTATTGCTATCAGTTTGACTCTTATAGCAGTGTTGGATGCTTAAAAGAACTTGTGAAAAATAACAACTAGACATACCATGGTAAAAGTTGTAATCACCCACAAAAAAAGGGAATGTCTGATGTCAGAGTGATGGGGAAGTGGTCCCTTACAAAAAACCAAGATAGGGTAACATCAGACTTCTGACAGCATCTCTTGGGTGTTAGAAGACAATGAAAACTTCAAATTTCAGGGAGAATGGCTTTTGGACATAGAACTCTATACACAGTCAAACCATCAGTTCTATATAAAGTGAATTTGGACACTTTGGGATCTGCAAAAATTCAAAAAGTTCCCTGCCCTTACACTCACTGAAAAAATTTTACTTAAGGTGTGGTCCTTTACCAAAACTTAAGAAAGAGGATAAAATGAGATACAAGAGACAGTGGCAGCAGAGAATGACCAAAAGTACAGGAGACTAGAAATCAAGTAAGAGAGAATCCATTAGATGGGACATTTGGAAGATTCTCCTTGACCTGAAACATGTAAGTAAAACTCTCAGCCCTCATATATAGAAAAAAATAGCATCTAGATAGAGTGGGGAAATCAAAAGTATAGACCTAAGTATATTATCTATAGTTAGAACCATAATTACTAGTAACACTAAAAAGACAAAATACGCATGGTAGCTGTCTTTAGGAAGAGGAGTTGGTGATGAGGTGGAGGATGATTTTCCTTTTTATTTTTGTTCTTCTGCACTGTTTGAATATTTTTAAATTTTATGCATGCATTAATTCTATATTTAAACAAAGGGAACTTCATTCTATTTGAATATCTAACACCAGGTAGATAAAAATCTGGATGATGGTTTGACTAGGTACTGGCATATCCTGAAAATCATACAGAGAAAAGAAAGGGAAGACTTTTAAGAATCAGGTTTTATTTATTATTTTGTTTTAAAAATGAAATAGCCCAAACCAAGAGAAGGAAAGGAACTCCCTCAAGGGTCTTTTACTGTGCTGACCACCAAACTCAGATCGATATCTGTTCAAGAACTTGCTTAAACCTTTTAAAGTTAGCCAACATTGTCCCAACTTTGAAGCAGATTCAAAATCTACAGCTCTTGTACAATTTTATCATCCCCCCGACACCTGGTCTCAAAAGAAGACCTGAATTTGACCTCCTCCTCTACCCTTTTCTTCTCTTTAGTTACTTAACTATAAAATAATATAATATCAAAATCTACTTTAAGAAGCAGTGTACTTCCAAGCATTCATAAACAACAAAGTTTTAGATCAATATTATTAACATTGCTGTAGCGTAGGAAAGACTTTGGATGGATTTACCTGCAAACAAGTATGATTTGTTGTCTCTCATAAAGTCTGTCAAAGCGATGTGGGTAGAAGTTTCAGGCCCCTGTGACCTACCAGGCCTTTGGTCAGACTGTTTCTATGACAGGACATGGCCTTTTCCAGGGGTAGGTTTTCCATTTGTTCCTTGACTGAGCAGAGGTGTTGAACAGGGACAGATGCAGGCCCCAGAGTTAGCTCTGCTTCCTCTCCACCATCCCACCTCCCTAATTTCTTTTCTTCCTTTCCTTCTTTTCCTGTTCTTCACTCTCTTCCTTTCCCTTCTCCTTCTACTAGATCAGACCCAACAGCCAATTCTGCGTTTTAAACCTTTTTCGTACTGAGTTCAACACCTTTCTCTTACTAGCTTTGGCTTTCTCTGCTTCTGCACGACCCACTCACATCCCCAGCTGTGCAGGTGAGCAGTCTATCAGTCTCCATGGTGCCTCGTGCCTTCCCACCTCCCTGAGCTCGGTCACATGGTGGACTCTGCCTACACCGCCCTCCCAACTGGACGTGCCCATTGCCACAAGCTCAAATCCTACCCCATCTCCAAGCCTCATCTCATGGATCAACCTCTTCCATTCAACCTGAGCTCCCCAGGTCAGGTTGCTCCCCTAAGCAGTCACCCACTCCTTGGCTTTCTATCACTTTGTATCTAGTCTTGTCTTCATCATAAGCCTCTATATCCCTCATATCTGAGTTAGTTATTTATGCACCTGCCTTAGCATCCTTCTGCTCTGGGGATCCATATCAGTGTTCTCTCTGCTCTTCTGGGGTGCAAACCCTGGAGCATATTTAGTGCTCCATAAATATCTATTGCTTTGCCAAGGATTATAAAGCTAATAAGTGGTAAAGTCAGAACTGGAGCCCAGGGTTTTGACTGCTGCTTCAGGGTCCCCTTCACTAATTCACATAGTCCAACACATTTCACAACACATTTAAAGAGCTGAACTGAGCATTTGGAGCTATGATGGGGAATCGGGAGAATGGTCATGACCCATCCTAGCCTGATAGCAATTCAAGCTGACAAGGTAAAGCATAGGTATTAAAGTGTCCCTGGACAAAGCAAACTTCAGGGTTTGCCAGTTTGATATTTCATACATAGCAAAAACATGTCAGACCCCATTAACAGACACCTTTAACATTTCTTAAGGAAAGGACAGAAGGTGTTTGGTGAAGTGTCACGGATGCTGCCTATTCTTTGAATCTGTTGTGCTCAGGTGACGGTAAGAAACTCCTGTCTGAAAGTGCTTTGCACTAGAAAAGCTTCACAAAGCATCAGACTTACCATGTATGGTTTCTGAGGCCACCTTCGATCATGGGGTGACCCAAGAGGTTAGAAACAAAATTATTTAATAAACCTGTCTTCCAGGGACCAGATGAAAAAAAAGAGCAAAATTTTTACTTATTAAAATGAATCATTTTTTAATCAAGAGACTTGGGCACCATGTTTATCCTTTGAAAAAGTTGAAGCCACACCCCCTAACTAAATTACTGTTGGGTTTTCTTTAGTGTTTCATTCTGGGCCAATAGTAACCAATAATCTTTCCATTTAAATATGTGACCATGGAAAACACGTTAGCTGAATTTACAGTTTTCATTTTATATCCTGGGTCGAGGTAAACCTTTATGGCACCCGCACATTCACACGAACTGTTCTTAAACCCGGATTGTCTGAATCTCCACTTTTCCACAGTATGCAAACAGCCTCAGATCCTTGCCACCTATCTTCTGTATTTTACCCCGGTCCCCTCCATGACATCTTTACTACACAATATAATTCAAGTACCTTGTTCTATTGGGAAAAATCGAGGCTTGGAGGAACACACTGTCTGAAATACACATTGATTTACACAGTACAACAAAAACATCTTTTATCCAAGACTTCTTAAGAAAACTAAACCCAAGCACTTGATACAAGAGCGATCCCGAGTGTCTGCCTTGAGACACTCGTAATCACACCACTCAGCTAGAGATTCCGAGCACTTGATACCTGAGGGAATATTGTTTAAATTGCTGCCGCATGTGGAACACTTCTGGTGGGTTTCTCCTTCACTCCTCCTCATGACTAAGTGACTTTCAACTGGGAGGCCTTTCCTTATGTTTATAGGGAATCTCACCTTCTCTGAAACAAGTGGCTCTTCATAGTGTTACCGCTACGAGCAATGTAAATGTTTACTGGAAAGCATAAATATCCTCACAGCAAAAACGAGAAGCAAAATCCAATCTGACCAGGGTAGTAGGTTGATCACCCAGAAAGACGTGTCTGAGTCCTAAGCCCCAGTACCTGTGAATGGGACCTTACTTGGAAGCAGGCTCATTACAGATACAACTGAGTTAGAGATCTCAGAATGCGATTTCCCTGGGTTTACAGTGGGCCATAAATCCAGGGATTGGTGGCCTTGTAAGAGAAAGAAAAGAAATATCTGAGCTACAGCAAGGCAGAAGCAAGGCAGTGTGAAGGCGGATAGAGAGATTACAGTGATGCGACCACACGGCAAGGAGTGTGAAGGATTGTCACAGACAGCAGGACAGAGGGAAGGGTATTTTCTTCCTGGGAGCCGGTGAAAGAAACCAACCCTGCTAACACCTTGATTTCAAACTTCCGGCCGCTGGAACTGTGATAGAACCAGTTTGTGGTAGTTTTTAATGACCTAAGAAACTAATGCAGACGTGGTGATGAGCACCCCTAAGCAGAAATTACTGGCTCAGCAGAGATACCTGTGTGTGTGTGTGTGTGTGGTGTGTGTGCACACATGCATTTGTAAAGCTGGAAGCATCTCTGTGTTCACAGAGTCTCCTACTCCGCTGTGAGAATGGTAGCTGAGAGGAGTCTTCAATAAATGTCTGACCCATGAATGAATAAATCACTATGTCGGGAAACTAGCCGTGCGTATGCTGTCTAGATGTGGATCAGCTACAGCCACAGCTAGGCGCAGATCAGCTACAAATCTCCCTGAGGTGGGGAGAAGGAAGGAGATTGCTCAGTCACATTTTTCCCAAGCTCTGTTTTACCATGGAAAGAACTCTGTTTTTACTTCTGAACTCCCCCGTCCCACTGTTCGCCCTCCGTTATAGTCAATGCTGTGTATAAGGTCTCGCTCGTGGTAAGCCAAGCAAGTGAAGGGCAAGTGTGTGCAGTGGCAAGTGGCTGCCGTTGATTAGGGGACCTAAACTTTCTTCCCTCTATGACCCTGAGCAAATCACATCCTCTCTGTGCTTTAGGCTCTACTGTAAAATAGGAATAAAAAAATCCTGGCCAGACATTTCTTGCAATCTCTCTGGGAGTTTCAGATAAAGTAACTGGAGTGGATGTGGAGCCCAAACCTGCACGCAACAGAATGTGCATACCCCAGAAAAGGTAGCTGGCATTAAATACAAACAGAAAGGCTTGTTTGTCTTCCATCCCTCAAAACACAGCTCTCCAGAGAGTTCTGCACATAAAGGGTCTCTGTCAATGTCCGTGGCATGAACTAGGAGTACATAAATGGAGTGCTAATTCCACTCAGATTGGAACCATGAGCTTTAGGGCAGTTTCTTAAGGATTCTTGAAAACAAACAGAGGAGCCAGCTACACAACTGGACTCTTCCTAACTCCACAAAGGCACCTTGCAAATGACATTACCCAGCATCTGTATTTACAAAAGAGAGCAGCTCAGGCCAGTCTCTTCCCTGTGCAAATGGCGCTCTCAGAGTCAAGGTGAGAGTGGCCAGGAGGCCAAGAGATCAATTCTCCTGTGGGTTTCAGGCTCTAAAAACAAGTCAGCACCTCACATTTGGCATTTTCTTATTTGGTAACTCTCATTGAGGCCCTTTATTTCTTATTTTTCGGTAACTGCTGATGGGATTCTGAGTTAATGTGAAATCTGGGAGTTTTTATGTCTCCCATCAAAGTTCCTATTCTTACTCTGTTTTAGGCCCCTGCCCAAAAGTCTTTTTCTTAACAACATGATGCAGTTGACTTATGGAACATCTGGCTAGTGCTTCTCTAGTTGTCAGGCAAACTTAGGGAATTTCACAGAATCTCTGATAAAACAGAACCTTCTAGGGTTCTTTTCTTTGGGAATTCCTAAGAAGGAATCCATGGACCCCAGGGTCTGTGAGTTTCAGCATGTTACACACTTCCCAGATTGTTTGCACACTGGCTGTTTTACCATATTATCTCATTTACTCATTCACCACAGCCTTCTAATTTTACTCATTCACCACAGCCTTCTAATTTAGGTATTTTTACTAACACCATGAATGAAGCAATTAAGCAAAGAAAGAGCAGGGCAGACACTTGGGGGGTAGTATGATGAGCAATGCCAGAACAGACACCAGGTCCTATCCCGCTCAGGCAAGAGATCTGACCCCAGGAAGCAGAAGGGACTTATCTGGAACATGAATTAGACAAGATTTAAAGTAAAGGTGCCAAGACCTGGAGGTGGGACACTTGTAGTCTAGGTTCTGCCTGCTGGGGGACTTCAGAAAAGCCTCTTCATCTGTTCCTGTTTCCTCAGTTGAAAAATGTGGTTTCCAAGTGGCTTCCTGTCTCACTGTATCAGGGTCCCTTATACAAGCTTCCTTTTTTGATTCATTTTGATCATGTACTGCAAAAGTATGAGGTATTCGAGTAATAAATAACATCTCACATCATTTTCAAGGTCACAGACACAGTCAGGGAAGATATTTTTATTTATAAATCATCTCTCTTTTTTAAAAATAAAAAGCCAAATAAGAAGTTAATAGAAGTCATTATTGGTGAAGTCATCAGGAAAAATAGCAGGACGTGATCCTAGGTAGGTAATTGAAGATGATGGATTATCAAAGAGCTTGTCTCCTGTCAGTTCAAAAAGCTTTCTGATGGCTCGCTTTCCATTTTCAAAGTTACAAACTCAAATAGCTCTTCATGAAAACAATTGAGCTAGACAAACTAATAAAACAGCTTTATGAAGTCTGGTACCACCAGCCCCTTCTCTGGCCTCTCAAGATCATCTAATATTGCTATGAAGAAAGGAAAGGGCCATTTATCAAGGGCATGCAATGTGACTCGCACTGTCAAAGGCACTGACATATGCCACCTCAACAAACTTGTGAAGAACATTCTTAAGACTCCCATTTTATTCATAAAACTGACACCCAGAAAAGTTAAACCGATTAGAGAAACTTGAATTAGAAAATCTGACTGTGGTCTCCAAGTTCACCAGGAACTACACGGTGGTGGAGTTCAGATGCTCATCTTCAGATCGAGGATAATCTGTTGATTCATTGAGAAGTCTGACCTCTCACTATCTCTACCGAATTATGTCCCCCTCAAAGTCCATATGCAGTCCTAAACCTTAGTGTCTCAGAATGTGCCCTTACTCAGGGTGGGGGGAGAAGAATGTTTACAAAGATAATAAAGTTAAACTGAGATCAGTGGGGTGGACCCTAATCTAATCTGGGTGGTGTCATTAGAGAAATATGGGGATGGGAACAGAGAAGCGTACAAGGAGAATGTCATATGAAAATAAAAGCAGAGATCAGGGGGATGCTTCTGCAAGCCAAGGAATGCCAGAGGCTCCCAGCAAGGCAGCAGAGCCTAGGAGAGAGGAGGCACGGGCCGCATTCTTGTGCACCGCTCTTAGAAGGAGCCAACTCTGCCAGTGCCCTGATTTCAGACTTCCAGCCTCCAGAACTGTGAGATGACAGACTTCTGTTGTTTAAGCAACTCAGCTGGCGGCATTTTGTTATAGCATCCTTATCAAACTAACACACCCAGGAAGGTGGATGTCAAGGCCCATACTGGCTTCATGAGTACAAACAGGCACAGCTGTGCTAGTCCCTCAGATTCACTGCAAAGCTCCACCCATCCATTTTTTCTCCAGCCACTCTTCACAACTTTGAGGGGGAGTGCAAAATGACAAGGATTATTTTCTCCACTTGACAACTATGAAAATTGATGGTTATCCACCATTATAACTTGAGGGATTTTCAGGGCTACAAACATTCCCTGAAGAATGTAGCATGGAGTCCTCTCATTTTCCAGAGGACTCCCCCTGCAGAAAAGTCTTTTAAAGATAAAAGCTTCATATTTTGGTCTGGCCAAGGAAGATGTTACACCAGGAATTCCACAAAGACCACACTGCCGCACAAGCTGAATTCACAGCAGAGTCCCTTTATTGAAAAGCTAGCCAGCAACTTGCCTCAGTGTCCCAACATGGGGTTTCTGAGAGCAGCCCCGACTGCTTTAGGGGTCAGGTCAAGTTTTGAAGGCTTGGTCTGTATCCTGGTTGGCATGCAGACTGTCCAGGTACATCTAGGTAGGTTAGCAAACATTGTATAGAAGCAGAATTTTGTGGTTAGTCATACATTTTTGTTTTAGTACTTTCTTCACCTGGTATTTCTTAAAGGTCAGTCTGGGGACAGTTGGTACCTCCCAATCTGTTTCTCAAGGAGTTAGTCAAGCAAGAAGTCAGTGAGTACTTTCCCATCTCTCTTGGAAGTGAACCAGACTTACTCCATCTTGTTGAGGACTTGTGGCCCAGAAATTTGCCAGGAGTTAACTGGTATTTTTCCACCTTAGTTTAGACCTAACAGAAGACATTAAACTAGTTAGCCCCAAATGGATACTCCCAATGCAATATACATTTATCGACATCCTACCATGCCCTAGTACTGGGCTGGGCCCTTGAAAGATGAAAGTGATGAAGACACAGCCCTTATCTTCAGTAGTTCATAACCAAGGAGAGGCAGACGATTAAAGAGGGAATTTCCTAGAAGTGCACTTAGTGCAGCCTGATAATTCAGAGAAGTCTTCTGGGAAGAGCTAGTGCCTGAGCAGAGTACCCACCTTAGCACTTTTGAGTCCCTGTATAAATCGCACAGTCCTCTGAAGAAGAACAGCTTGCAGAACACCTCAGAAAGTTCATCACCTGACGTGCTGGCTGAAAAAAGAAGTCAAATATTTTCCTTCCAAGCTTTATAATGTCTTTCCTCCTTCCAAAAATAGTTCTCATTCCCACCCCAGAGATGGTGGAGAATTTTTTATATCCCATCAAACTTTTCAGTACTATTCTATCTTCCGAATAGTCTGTGTTCTTGAGTGCTTCCTATGTGCCAAGTACTTTGCTATGTTTTCATATTTCACCTTAACTAATTTCCATTTTATAAATGAGTGAACTTTAAAAGGTTAATTAATTTACCCATGGTATCCACTCTACTCTCTTCCTTTCTAAGAGACCTCAATTTCATTTCAGGGCAGTAGAACACCCAGTTTAAAACTACATCATTTTCTATCCTCCTTTACAAATAGAGTAGATATGTGACATATTTACTTGGAGAGAATTGGTCCAAAGAGGCTCTTTAAAGGATTCTGAATCAGGTGGCACAAGGTCTTATGCTTTTTGCTCTTCTGCATGCTTCCTTATTAGAACCAGAATGTGATGGCTGGTGCTCCTGCAGCCATCCTGAGCCCATAATGTATCACGTGCACACAAAGGATAGCTGAACATCAGAGGACCTAGAGTCACCATTGGCATTTATGGGTGGTGTGCCAGCAATGCTCTGATCACCTCAGGATTTTTCATGTATGTTATTTATGTCACTTGTTTTCCTCTTACCTGCAATTAAAATCACCCTAAATAAAACACATGAAACTGGTCTCTGGTAAAATATTTCTTGAGCACATCTTTCTGTCTTCAAAATTCCTAACTATCAGCTCTCTCCTTGAGGATCTGGGAGTGAGACTAGGGAAGGACAGTGGAATTTTCATAATGAAGAATTTAACAAGGAGTAAACTAGAAACAGGTAAAAGTGTCAAGTATGAGTCTGAGGAAAAAGCACTGTGCTGGGAGACCCACAGCCAAGACTCGACCCTGGTTGGGACACTGGTGATCTTGTGCAGGTTACATCTTACCTTTGGGCCTGTTTCTTCATCTTTACATAAGAATTCTGAGCTGAATATCTCCATGGTTCCAACACAGAGAGACAACTAGTCTGTAAACCCATGAAGCAGGTAGCTTCATAGTCTCAAATGATTAAAAATAAGGTTCCTAGAAAGCTTTTCCTGGAGATCTTCAAGTTCAATCAGAGGCCAGACCTCTGCAACTCTCTTGCTCCTCCTTATACTCCCATTGTAACCAGCAGGTGCACACATGAAGTCCTCTCTGTGAGCATGAGGTCCTCCCCACTCCCATTCCATCTTCACCATTTGTCCCCTGGTTACCCTAGAGTCCAACCAAATTTAGCAGATAAGACAATCCCACTCACATAGGACTAAAAAATAGCATTGTGTTCCTGAGGAGTTCAAAGAACTTCAGGAAATTCCATTTTCTTTCTCAAATGTTTCAAGAAATTTACAGCTATTTTTCTTTCATATATATAGAAATTTATTGCCAGCAGGCACATTGAGATTTTTGAGCTCTGAATTCCATTTATGGAACAAGGCTCGTATGAGACAGCTTACAAAAATGCAAAAGCATCAAACAACTGTTGAGCAGATTGCATAAAAAAAAAAAAAAACAGAAAACAAACAAAAAGCCCGAGATCCTCAGATCAGCACAGTTAAAGTATGCCACATGATCTTACACTGTTGCCAGAAAAATTTGGTTCTTAACTTCCTAGTTGCTAAGAAAAAAACACAGTCATAGTTTCAGAGACAGTAACTTTCTAAAGGTCATTCACTCACCCAGTAAATCTGTAACACACAACCATCAACCATCAATTTAGAGTCAAAATATCAACCCTTGGACCCCATTCTGGGTCTAAACTCTACCCCCAGTGAGCTCACTAATGACCTCTTGTAGGCAGCAGGGCCAGGAAGCTAAATGATACAACTCTTTTAGGGTCAAGGAACATAGAGTAGTTTAAGCCATCAGGGATGGAGGACAATTTCAGAACTTGGTGTCTTGGCCAGCGCAGACAACAAATAATGGTGGTAGATGGGGTGGCTAGCAGAAATGCATCAATACAGATGTCACCAGTAGGAGAGCTATTAATGCCCATGCAGGCATTGTCTCAGGGAGGGACGATCATCAGAATTGAGGCCTAGGCCTTTTGTGGATGGACAACTGAGGCCAGTGCCATTGGACTTGTGGGCTCCCTCTTACCATGAATCCAATCTCAGTAAGCAAGCTTCTGATTAAGGGTGAGCTTCCCAGATAGGCTTTCCCATGGGAAGAGGCGGTTCTGTCCTACAGATTCATGTGGTCTGTCCTTTTCAGCCATCGTCCTTCATTGGAATCTATAGTGTTATGCATCGACATTATGAGCTTGGCCAGTAATGAGTCTGCCCTGGAAGAATACACACTCTGAAAGTTAATAAAATCAGGACTGAGCCTTCATAACTGAGGGCCAGACCCCAGACCATGGCCAATTCTCTGAGGGAAAGAACACATCATTTCAGGGCTCCTGAAAATTAACCAGCCAGTGGTTCCCATTGGAGGCCCCTCTCCCTCCACCTGTGCTCACCTTCCACAGGGATGAGCACTGAAGAGGGCTCAAGCCCCACAGCAGCCCCGGGATTTCCTGCCTGCCCTCTTCTTCCCTTCCCTATTTGGGTGACCCCATGGACCTCTGGGTCTGGCCACCAGTGATATGTTGCTTCTAGAAACTTGTGCCTGCCTCAGACCCTGCACACTGATGTAAAAAAAATCATTATGTCTCAGACAACCAAATTGCTAGCACTTTACATTTACTACGCACATCACCCACAGGCAAATTTGAAAATTATAGCTCTTCTCGGGTGTTTCATGCTAGATTTCAAACAGCCCAGCCCAGCGTGAAACTGCAGTGAACTGAAATGAAGATGGAGGCGGAAAGTGGAGAGGGATCAACTTTATCTTCTGATTAGTTGAGAGGAAAAATGATTTGAGTGACGCAAATGGAATGACAATGACATGGTTCATGGGTCCATCATCTGTTGGTCGTATACAGACAATAATGCCCCGGAGCCTGTATGGCTTACGTCTGCTTGTGACAGCCGAGCAGGACTGGCAGGGCTGTCTTCCCTTGGGGCTACATTCCCTTAAAATAATGTAAAATGACAATCAATCCATCAATAAGTGTGAATTATTCACAGTATATTCAGTGGTAGACCGGTATTGGAAAGGAGATAGAACAGCACAGTTACTGACCTTTCAGGGTTTGGGTTAGAGAGAATCTCCTCTAAAGTCCTTTTCTGACCTCCCTCCCACACCCCCATCAGGAAGCCAGCTCTAAATTCTTTAGGATTTCCTTGAGTCATCCTCTTGGAACTCACTCATCTTCCTTGGTTAGTCTTTGAGGAAGGGGCTGGGTGTCTTCCATCTATTTCCCTCGCAGCGGTGGCCTTCTGCCATTCACCTGGCAGGTGCTCAGGACAAGTGGAGAAGGAAGATGCAGGAGAAACCTGCTGCAATGGGACCCCCTGGTGTGTCCCCCACTCTCCAGGGACCCAAACCAGTTCCACAGTCTGACCTGCGGGCTTCTTCTCACAAAGCCCTGGAGGTTAACCAGGCCTAACACCCTCTTTGTTACATAAAGATGCTTTTATCTTCAACAGGCAAGCGTTATTTTCATAAATCTCTACAATTAGAGCCATAATAGTCTTTACCTCATAACATTGTTGAAAAGACTCAATGGGATAAAATAATGTATATATGTAAAAGCACACGATAGAGACTGGTGGGTAGAAAAGGCTATGTATGTTTGCTGTTATTACTTTTTATCATTACTATCTTATTTACCATGGAATCAAAAGCCTAGGACTGAATTTTTCTGCTTCAAAGCTCAGGGTCCCTTTTGAAGAGCTCTGTAGCAGGGTCTGTGTGAGCTGCTTCCAGCATTTCACGCCCTCATCTGTGTCACAGTCATTTGAAGTGAACCTTCTAGAGCACTATCCGCCATGGCCGTTGCTAGCCGCCTCCATAAAGGTACACTTTCTTACCACCCTGAGCAGCTCCTCTGTCTCCTCCAGGGCTCTCCGAGGCAAGAGAAGGTCATCTGACCCAGAGGCCTGCCGCCATTTGGAACCCTTCTTCATAGTCATTTGCTGTCCAGCTGGAGCTCAGCCATGCAACATCCTTCACTATATATTTCACCCTCCTGGGAATCTATAGTGTTCTGCATCAGCGTTATGTCTCAAAGGGCAGAAATGTCAATGCACACCTACCAAAAGGCACAGCTGGCCTTTCTCATTACTATCCAAATTTATTCTTGAATGAATGCAGATGGGCAGACAGCTGTGGGAGGAGGCCCTGGGTGCAGTCCCATTGCTAATGCCAGGTCGGTCAGCCTAGCTCCAGAGAGGGAAAAGCACAGTTGCAGGTGGTCCAGCCTGGTCCCCCGATCAGCACCAGAGTTGTTGGGGTGCTAGCTGTGCTGTGAATCCTTCCTCTGGTTATGAAAATGTAAAAAAGAAAAGAAACAAGTAAGAAGTGCAACCACTGAACAATAGGCAAACACCAAGCCCCAGAAACCTGAACACAGACACAGTTGCTGGATTTTTTTTCTAGCATAATGGAGCCCTTTCTCCCTTCTCACACCTACTTGTGCATCTTGTTAAGGTGTATTAGGAGGCCATGTCCCATCACATCCCTCTCCGACACCTCCCAGCAAAAAGAACATCTCTCTTCCCTATAAATAAACTCCCACATTTTCTCTGCTCCTTTGGCTCTCTCTGCCTTGTTTAAAGTCATAAGTCTATATATCTTGGCTCTCTGACTGCAAACGTCACTCCATGGTGCAGAATTACCTTAACTCTCGTTGTGTGGGGGCAACTCCTTCTACACGCGTCTGCTGTAGCATTCACCCTACTTCCTCCTGGTTATTTTCTATGTCAGTCTCCATCATCGTCTCTGAGTTCCACAGTACAGAGGAGGCATTTTTCTATTCTTGCAGGCCCAGTGCCTCTTATTAACTGAATTTCATTAAATCAGACATTGAGGTTTATTCATCTCAGAATGTACCTGGCACATAGGAACTTACTTATTACTCATTAATTGAATGGAAATTCTGACCTAGTGGCTATTTCTAAGGAAATAAAGCTTGATTAATTTTCAAATTTATATTATAAATTTGGGTAGTAATGAGTATCGAGGCGCACAATGTGTGAGTGGGAAGAGTGGTTCTTGGAAAAGTTGTGATTCATGTTTTATGAAAACCTGTTAGCTTTGCAAAATGACTGGTCCATGAAGATTGTAAGCCTTAGACTGGGAAGTGGTCTTAAGGCTATGCATCTAATTAAACTCATACTTGATTCTTGAACCTCCAGCTTGTATGTGAGCCCAGTAGGAATTAAGAAAACACTAGTTCCTTAAACAACATACTAGCCTTTGGGGCAGCTGCTTTAGAAAGTGCATTCTGTATTACTCAGCCATTAGAGACAATGATTAAGAAGACTATGTGGCCCAAAGGAATATGTTGTATAAAAAGGCAAGCAAAGCAAAGAAAACCAACATGACATCATGAACATACCCATGAAAAATATGCATGGGGAAAGGGTAAAAGGAAACACATCAAAATTGTAATTCATTTATTCACTCCTTTCCCAAATAGCATTAAGGCCTTACCAAGAGCTAGGTACTGTTTGAGGTACTTGGATATTACATGAACAAGATAAATGAGCCCTCATGGTTGAGTTATGATAATGGATTTGGAGTGAATTTTATTTCTTACTTCCATATTTTACATTTTCTAGCCAAGATTTATATTGATAATTAAAATCTTATAAGGCTTAAGAAATCCTTTCTATGCTGGCAGGTTGCAGAGAGATAAGAATGCTTATACACTGCTGGTCAGACTGAAAACTACTATGACCTCCATGGAAAACTATACGAAGATTCTTCAAGGAAATAAATGTAGACTTACCATTGGATCCAGCAATCCCACTACTGGGTATTTACCCAAAGGAAAAGAAGTCATCTTATCAAAAAGACACCTGCACTCAAATGTTTATCATAGCACAGTTCACAATTGCAAAGATGTAGAATCAACCTAAGGGCCCATAAATTCATAAGTAGATAAAGAAAATGTGGTATGCTTGGCATATATACCATGGAGTACTACTTAGTTATGAAAAGGAATGAAATAGTAACTTACATGGAACCAGAGACCGTTATCCTATGTGAAATATGTCAGGAATGGAAGAACAAAACCACACATACTTTCTGATGATTGGGAGTTATATATGGGAACATATGGATACAAAGAAATGTAAAAGACATCGGAAACCAAGAAAGGAGGAGGATTGGGGGATGGGGAGGGTGAAAAACTTACCTATTGGGTACAATGAGCACCAGTTTGGTGATGGGCATACTGAAAGCACCAACTGAAGCCATACACAGGGTATACCTGGAGTGAAAACATTTGTAACTCTTCACTATTTTGAAAGAAAGAGAAATCCTTTCTTCTACTAAAAGAATATATTTTAAAAAACATTATTTCTTGAATCCTGGAAATTTTAGAAAATGTATGATACCAATATTTCTTCTCATGAAGAGGTTAAACTTCTATTAAAGAAGAAATTATCAATTGTCCCATGGTGTGTATGACATGTTTGCAAGGAACTTACCATCTTGGTAATGCTTTCTACTGATCTGAAAGAACAAAACAGCCACACAATTCTCAAGTTGGAAAGGACTTTCTAATATACATTAAAGCTTCCACAGTTGACCACCTCTTCACAGTGACCACCTCTTAAGTTGACCTAATTTTCATAGACTAGGCATATACCACATATACTCAATGGAAGTTTCTTATGTTGACCCCCTCTGCATATTGACCAGTTTGTTAGAGTCCATTGGGTGGTCGATTTACAGAGGTTCTACTGTATTTATTCAGATGACCTTCATTAAAAACAGAGCTAGATCAAGAAATGAAAGAATAATGCTGTAATAAAGCCTCAGGGTCAGAGAGAACCTTGAAGTTGAACCCCTTAGCCAGTGTCCCTGGGCATTCATCTGATGTTATTTTGAAGTCCTTTAAGGACAAACCATCCCAGGTATTTTGATAAAATTATTGCCAAAGAGAAGTTTGGCTTGTTAAAAGTTTTATGAATAGCCCATGGTGAGCAGTTCTACACCTCCAATTGGCTCTTCCTTCAGCATTTTGTGGCCTTGTAAAAGAACTGGCCTGGGATGTATGAGGGCATGAGCCCCCCTCGATTACGTCCAGTGGCCCACAGCATTACTGCAGATTTATGACCTCCCTGCATTGTGGCTGGGAATGTTGACCAGCATCTCCTACATAAAATACCTGCAAGAAGACACTTGTCAGTTAAGCTGGAGCCACTTTACTTGGGCTGACAGCACAGAGTTTGAGGGAGAAGTCTGAGGATATAAACTGAAGCTGTCTCAGTTGAAACTCTTGAAAAATCAATAAAAATATTACCCTTTTTTTTTTTTTGAGACAGTCTCACTTTATTGCCCTGGGTAGAGTGCTGGGGCATCATAGCTCACAGGAGCCTCAAATTCCTGGCTTTAAGAGATCCTTCTGCCTTAGCCTCTCGAGTAGCTAGCACTACAGGCACCCACCACAAGGCTGGGCTAATTTTTTCTGTTTGGGGTAGATATGGGGTCTCACTCTTGCTCAAGCTGGTCTCCACTCCGGAGTTGAAAGAGTCCACCTGCCTCAGCCTCCCAGACTGCTAGAATTACTGGCATGAGTCACTATGCCCAGCCAATATTACCCAAATTTTAAATTCTCAGTAATGGAATTTATATAAATATTATTAGTGGCCCGTGCTGATAGCTTTGAAATTGCATTTTTCTTGCACTCACTGGGGTGAATAAAACCTCTGGAGGTAACTGGCTGCTTTCAAATTAAAGTCCTCACTCTCACGGGAGCTTGGTGTCAGAACCAGCAGTGTTCTTTGGCAGAGAGAGGTTTTTTGGAGACAAAATGGGTTGTCTGGAGAGAGGTATCCTTTTCTCTGGTCTGATGAAGTTAGTAACATTAGCTTCGTTCACAAAGGATTACTTACTGGCAACCAGAGTCTGTCTCAGAGTCTTGCTGCAAACTTCATAAAATTTCTACCACATCAGGCTTCTCTCTCTCTCTCTCTCTCTCATCTCCTGCAAATCTGGGGATGGCGGAATAAGGTCAAAAGATATCTTAGCAAATGTGCTTGTCACGGACAGGTGGCAGCAAATCTCAAGGGCTCACTTGTTAAGATTTGTTTGATGTGTGCTCTTTTTCAATGTGACTGATTTTTTTTTCAATTTTTATCCTGTGGCGGTTTCTTTCCTCAACTGCTTTATTAAAAAAATGATTAATATAATAATTCACTCATACTTGCATAGGAAAACTCTCGGCCTGTTTGGAAATTAAATAACTATTTCCTATTGACGGCATTTCCTTTGAAATGAAGGTTCTTGAAATGGATGTTCCTGGGAGGATTGTAACTCATAAGAGTTGAGGAGAGTATTAATTGCCCTTCTGCTATTTATAATAACTGTCGCCTCGGCTGAACACATCATCCATAAAGGTAATGAGAAACAGCCGTAAATGGTGCTTATTCTTTGTAAGGAAGGCCTGGGGAAAAGCAAGATGCAAAAGATCGAATCTACTGCACAAAAGCTGGGATGAATGCTTTTTACTCAGATTCTCCCTGAAATTGATTTGCACCGTGAAGACAACAGAATGCCCGACACTTGAAATAAATCTATTATTAAGCAAATTATTTTGCTGTTGTCCCTGAATTAAGTTTTTAGCCTCTTGTTTACTCTCCTAGATTCAAGCATAAAAGAATCTCTCTCTCTCTTTTTTTTTTTTTTTTTGACTCAGCAAGCAATGAGACCACGTAAGACAGAAAACGCACAGGTTCAATTCTGAGCCATGACCCAGGCTGGATGGGACGTGTAATGCCTCATGTCTCAATGTCCCCACCTGCAAAACAGGATGCTCTTTCCTAGAATGCCCACCTCATTGTGTTATTGTGAGAATCAAATAAACTAATAGAAATGAAAAAAATGATGTAAATTATAAAGTATTCCCGTATCTCTAGAATCATATCTTGATTGCATCACTTTGACCATGGTTTATCTGCCTATGGATCTGTCTCCCTAATGGACTGTGAGGGTCAGGCTCCTCGGTTCCTGTGCTGAATTAACAGGACACTTCTGTTAGTCTCTTTAAAAGGCTGGAGTCTACATAACATGAAATGTACAAAGGGGAAAAAATCAATACTCAGATACATTTTATAAGGAACAAAAATCCAAATATTTTGGGCAGCGCCTGGTGGCTCAGTGAGGAGGGCACTGGCCCCATATACCAAAGGTGGTGGGTTCAAACTTAACCCTAGCCAAATTGCAACAAAAAAATAGCCGGGCACTGTGGCAGGCACCTGTAGTCCCAGCTACTCAGGAGGCTGAGGCAAGAGAATCACTTAAGCCCAAGAACTGGAGGTTACTGTGAGCTGTGACACCACAGCACTCTACTGAGGGGAACAAAGTAAGACTCTGTCTCTTAAAAAAAAAATCCAAATATTTTGTTGCATGATCACATGTTTAATGGCAGGCAAATATTTGTTATACAGTCACTAAGATTAGCAGGATTTGTCTGTCTTCACCACGGATCTTTTGGGAATTAAGGAGTAAACTTGCACACACACGTGCACACACACACAACCTGTCCCTGGGGAAAGAGAGTGTCTAAAAAGCAGCACAGAAACAGGAGTGTGTGTTTTGAAAGTTAAACAAACCAAAAGGAAAATGAGGCAGACAGTTAAACATGGTGAGAATCAAGAGAGGAATTTTGTAGTTTTTTCATCATTGTTGTTGCAATAAATGAGAAAAGCAGAGAAAAGGGGAAAAATGTGAGTGACAAAACAAGAGAAAATTTAGGATAAGGTTAGCCATCACCAGGCGTCCTCTAAAGTCCTAGGTAGTCTGACATGGGTGCCAAGGGCCTGTGCATTAGTCCTGCAGCTTTCTGATATGCCAGAGTTCAGAGAGTTATGCCAAGTAACACAGAATCGGAATCTATGAGACAAACACAAGTGCGTTTCTGAAGCAACAAGAACCTCCCAGGATTACAACTTGGAACCGTTTACCCAGTGGGCCCTCATGAATAGGGTGACCAGACGTCCCGCTTTTCAACAATTTGTCCCGCATCCCGCGGTGTTTTAAAAAAGTCCCGATTTTTGGAAAGAATGCACTAACAGGCGGGAGAACAAGAAGGGAATATACGGTTTTCGGCTGCCATGTGGCTATTTCTGCAGAATATGAGTTTTATATTATTTTTGTTAATTTTATAATGTTAAACTGTAATAATAATAAATAATTGCTGAGAAGTGATTATCGAGAACTGCTTATCAAGGTTTGCATTGCTGTCAGGCCCTGCCCTGTGCCGTCCCCTGCCCCGCCCCCACCCCGCCTCCCGCCGCCACCCCCGCCCCCGCAGCCACGTTGTCCCGCCTTACCTATCTTAAAATCTGGTCACCCTACTCATGAAGGTCATACTATTGTAGTCAATATCTACACACTTCCAATAAGTACAGGGCTTTGACTGTAACATGCCAATGTCAGTATAAATAATTTTGTGTGTGGCTGAAACCATGCTTTCAGCCAGAAGCTCTGGGGTGCTGGTCTCCACCTCACTCTCCAAAGCATTTACTACCGTGAGACTTTGGACAGATTACATAATCGTTTTAGTTTGAGTTTTCACATCTGAGAAAGAGGAGTGATGCTATCTATTCTGATAGGGTTTCTAAGGTATAAAATCAAAGACAAAGTGCTTGGCTCAATAAATATAGCCTGCTTGCCTTCCTCCTGGGTGAATGCCCAGGAAACAGGAAGAGAATCCACGTAGTCCTAATTGTAAATGAGAGATTACTCAGGGTTTGACCCACACCCTGCTTGTGCTGTGAGTAAATCTTTTATGAATCAAGCCCTTAACCCAAAATTAGATATTCAATGCACATCCTTTAGCCCTAACAGCTCTTTAATGAGCCCATTACATTAAGAGTTAATTTATAACAAGTAGCTTGATAGCCAGCTCTTTGCTCTACTCTCTTTTCATCTGCTCAGCAAGACCACAGGCATTAACTACATGAATATATTCCTCATTTCGAAAAGAAAAAAAAAAAACATGAAACTTGCCACCCCTGGATATTTATCCCTTCAAGGAAGCCTCAGACTTCAGTAACAAAACAGCAACAGCGTTGGTGGTTGGAGCATGGGACCCCATAGAGTTCATGAATTTCAGATGCTTGTAAGAAATTATCTGTTTTGCTGGACTCTTGCTGGGATCAATCAGCCCCTCAGTGGTTGGTGCCAATTAAGAGATAGTGTGATGCAAAAAGAATATTTTAAACACTGTTTGACACCAAGTACTTCTGTCCTCTTCCCACCTCCCTCTTTTTCTTCCTCTAACTCTTCCACCAACCACCTTTTCCATTGCTTTCTTCCATGACTCTGTGACTGCCACTATGCTCTGGAAGTCCTAGAATGTAATGACAGTGACAGCACCTGTCTCTTCTGCATAGGAATGCTGTCTACTTTAAGAAACCCATCATCTCACCGGATCCCCCAACAGCCTGGGTAGGACACCAACCAGAACTATCACCAGTTTAGCCTCCTGTCTCCCTCTGCCTTTCCCATTCTATTCCCAATCTATCTTCCAAAATCACCCACTGAAGTTTGAAATAAATCATGCCACCTCTCTGTTTAAAATAAATTCCTAGACTCGGTGCCTGTGGCTCAAGTGGCTAAGGCACCAGCCACATATACCTAAGGTGGCGGGTTCAAATCTAGCCCGGGCCTGCCAAACAACAATAATGGCTGCAACCAAAAAAAAAGAAAAAAATAGCCGGGCGTTGTGGTGGGCGCCTGTGGTCCCAGCTACTTGGGAGGCAGAGGCAGGAGACTCGCTTGAGCTCAGGAGTTAGAGATTGCTATGAGTGATGCCATGGCATTCTACCCAGGGGGACAGCTTGAGGCTCCATCTCAAAAAATAAAAAAATAAAATAAATTCTTATCTCCTTCTCATTGCCCAGAGGATGAAACCCCTCAAGGGCTGATCTCTGCCCTCCTCCCCAGCTGTGTCTCTCACCCTGACTGCCTTTCCTCCCCATTCTTGCAATTCTCTGAATATATCCAATGACTTCTTGTCTTACCTTTCTTCCTTGTCCTGAAACTACCCATGTTATCCTGGTCATCCAAGTAACCAACTCATATATATCCTTCATAAAGATTCCGTTCAACCATCTCTTGCCCCAGAAATCCTTACCCAACTCTCTCAAGATGACTTAGGTGCCCCTGTGCTGTATTCCCTGCTTGCTACTAGTTTTTGCTTTAAGCATGGTATCTCTTGAACTGTGGTATCTATCATACCTGGTTCACTTGTCTGTCTAAACTTGCTGCCTTAAACTAGCCTGGGAGTTCCTTGAGAGTAAGTAAAGGTTGTGTGTGTGTGTGTATATATATCTACATTTCTAGTGCCTAGTATAGTATCTCATCTATTATAAGCCATGAATTCTCACTCTGGATGCTTGTCACCATCACCTGAGCTAATGTGTTTACAATGCAGATTTCCTTGCCTTTCCCTGGACCTGTTAAGTCAGTATGTCCATCAGGGGTGGAACCTAGACTTGTGTGTTTTGGCAAAGCTGCAGTGAAGATGTGCAGCCCTTGTTAAGAATAATGTGGTAAGCAGGTGCTAATAAAAATCTAATGAATGAATGAATGACTACAATAGTGCCTTCATTTGGAGATCTTGAAAAAAATCAAAAAGTTGGAAGTTTGGCATAGATTGTACACACACAAAACTTTCGGGGTGATAGTAACACAGAGGGATAGAGAATAAAGCCTTTCTTGCGGTAGAGTTGTTTATTTGCATACTAATCACCTCCGTTACTCCCTAAGCATCTGTAGGCAGGGATAGGTCTTTTCATTTTTGGAACTTAGTGTAATCTGACCCGGTGTTTAACATGCAGTGGGCCTTCAGTAATTGTTGAAGTGCAAGATCATGATGTGAATCAAAGAGCAGCTCACCAGGAGTCAGGAGCTTTGAGTTCTAGGCCTAGCTTTGTCTACTTAGTCTAGGATAAGAATTTCCTTGGACCTCAGGATCCTCTTATGCACAATCAGAAGCAGAGATGATCAAAGGTTGCCTTCAGCTCTGACATTTTTAATCCAATGAGTTCAGGACAACTCAAGTCTGAATCTTAGCCTAGTGTTACATGAAAGACCCTCATTTTGATTAGGTGAGATGTCAGCTAAGGCCCAGGGGAGAAGTGACTTGACTATACTTTTTAATTCATCATAAATGTGGCCAGAATGAAGCCACATTTGTCTTGTTCTGCTGAAAAGACAAATGACTATTGAGCCCTAAGTACCCCCCAGGGCTTATCTGAAATGCTTGTCTTGGCATTAAAACTCCAGCAAAGACCTCCCACTCTTGATTACATGAAGCCACCATGACAGGAGACTCCAACATAAGCACTGACTCCCTAGAGGAGTATTATGGTATGTCAAGTAACATGAAGGGAAGGTGTGGGCTCTCTGACACCCTTGTAGAAATAGCAGTAACTTCGCACATACACTGAGTGATGGTGTGCAAATTGCAGACAGATCAATTATTTTGACTGATTTTCAAAACTTCACAAAAGAAAGAAAAATCAGATACCTTAGACCTGGGAAATTGAGGCTCAGAATGATAGAAGGATTTTTGCATAAATGCATGGTGATTAAATGATGGGGACCAGAAGGGCCTTTTGCCTCCAAATGTAATGCTCCTTTAGCTACATCATCTTGCCTCTTTTTCTTACCTTCTCTGTTGGATGGTGACAAAACTACTGCCAGAGAAAAGGGCAGATATTTCCACGTATTTCCATCCCCATTTCATGGAGCATGAAGTTGAAGCTCAAAGGCACTCTTCAGTCTCAAGTAAATAGCGGGGATTTCCAGTGCTCCTTTGACTACATCACTACTGGCTTCTTTATTATTATTGTATCTTATTGTATAATCTTCCTACTACCACATCAGGAAGGTAAAACAGGCTGGTATTGCAATTAGCTATCTAACAAGAAAATTTAGGTTCAGAGAAGCAATATTGGAAGAATTTATTCAAGAGGAATTTATGAGTTTGACTTGGCATGAAAACAACTTTCTAACCATTGGAGTTGTCTTGAATGGAAATGAGGCCTTTTCCCATCATAGGATGTCTTGGATATATAGTATAGTGAACTATGATATGAAGAAGAGTTGACTTAGATAGCCATTGGGTTCCTTCCTGACCACAAGCATCCTTGGTTCTGTGCCTCACTCAGAGTCCCAGAGCCAGGATGTGAACCCAAGGCCCTCTAACTCCTCCAATATCTGTGACTTTTTTTATCCCATCCCATTAACTTTGACTCACTTTCCAAAAATGTCAGAATCCAGTTGTCTCTGTGAAGGCAAAGCTGTCATATGAACATTGACCAGAGCAAGCTCTCCCTGTAGATTTACTGGGTAGATGAACCCACATTGATGAACTGGCCACTCAGCAAATCTCAAATATTGAATATGAAGTAGGCATCTCAGACAACATAAAATGATAGAAAAGTTTCCAAAGTTAGAGTTCTGGACCTGGATTCCAGTCCTGACTTTTCCTCCAAATATCTATAGGAACCTGGACAAAGTCACTTTCCCTCTCATAGGACAGACATCCTCCCTTGTGTAATGGGAGTCTTGGACAAGATGTTCTTTTAAGCTCAGTTACACCAGATAGCAAGACAAGTTGTCTTTGCTACCAGCCATGGTAAAGCTAGAAGACAAGGAGCTGGAAATAGCAAGGTCATTCTGGGGCTAAGTAGAAAATACACACCAGGGTTAGCAATGTCTGATTGCCACTCTTTACTAGCCTCAAATCTATTTGAAACTGAGATATAAGAAGTAGCCTAGAAACCATCCTAAACATTGGTATGCCTTTCAACTCCATTGCCCAGTCTCAGGTGGGCACTGTCTGCTGTCAGTAGCTGTAGTATTTCCCCAACCAGGCCCCACCTCTATTTCCCAGCTCTGACAGCCCCATTTTTCGTCTCCCTGTACAGATCTCCTTGCTGACGTTCCTGCCATTTCTTGACTGACAATCAATTTTCCTACCTGTCATTATCAATTCTGCTCATTAACTCTCCCACCTGCCTCGGCTGAGGACTCTAGACACCTAAAAGCATCTCTAAAAAATGATTTTCCCAAGCAGAATAATTGAAACTTCTTGCACATCTAGAGAACCGTTTGTCTGAAGCTCTCAGGGCCATTTCTAAATGTCAGTAGAAAAGTACATTTCATACTAGGAAGGCAGAAGTCATCATTCCAGCACAACCAAATGAAAAGTGGAAAAAATATACCCTACACTGCATTGACTACTTTTTTCTTTATGTTTTTCTCTTTTTATTTGTGGTTCATAGAATGCAAAACTGGTCTCTCTCTCTTTTTTAAAATTTAATTGGTAACGTCTTATAGTCCTTTTAAACACAGCTTTAAAAATGGTTAATATGGGAGCAATGGAAATCCCAGAGAGACCTTCTTGGGCCTTTCTCTGAGGAGCTCAATCCCCTGTTCAAATGCCAAAACTGGTTGAACCTATAGAGAGACTCAGTCTCTGCTATCAAACCAGCTGTTACAATAACATCAACATCCACTTAGAGAAACTTTGCCATTCATGGAGTATTTTTACACATTTTCTCACCTCTCACTGTTTCCTCTGTCTGGAGCATTATTCTCTGGGATTTCTACTTGACTTGCTCCCCTGCCCTTGCAGGCCAATGTTCAAATGTCCTCTTACCTGGTGGCTTCAACTAAACTGTAACTATTTCACCCAGAACTCTCTGACTCCCTCCTGTGATGTACATGTTTCCTCCTTCCCACTTCTCACCATCTGACTTACTATACATTTTCCTTATAAACTGAGCTTCCTGGGTATTGGAATCTTTGTTATTTTCACTCCTGTATCTCCAAGGCTTAGCACAGTGCCTGGAATATCATAGTTGCTGAGTTAAGATGTTTTGAGGAAATAAGGAATACATGTAAATACGAGAATGTGACCCTCCCAACAGCCTTGAGGAGCAGGAGGTATTTCTATTACTCTTGTGCAGATAAGGCAACTAAGGCTCAAGGGGTGAGGGGCCAAGTGGCCAAACCATATGGCTGAGGGGGCAGACCCAGCTCTCCTCACACTAGCTCTTTCTGTGCTCTCCAAAGACACGTCTCAGAAACAGGCATACCAGCAAGGGCAGCCTCCCATACAGGAAGGAGCATTGGGGTCAAGCAATGCTAAGAGCCACGAGGTTCAGCCCTGTGCCTGCACGCCTGCATTAGACTTCTCTTGGCACCCACCTCACTGGCTCTCCGGGGAAGTGAGTTCCCAAGCACCCACTCTATCTGATGACCACCTACAGATTTAATCACCCATTAAGGTAGAGCAAACAAAGAAAAGGAAGAAATAATTGCCAAGTCAACAAACCTGAATGGTCCACCTGTCAGCATAGTAATTACACTTCTCCAAAAGGAAAACCATGGAAACTAAGCATCTCCACCTAGCTCTTCCTCTCCCAGTTGGCTGCAGAGGAGGCCACGTGGGCTGGCCGCTTTCCCACCCCCAAACCCATACCCTGTGGTCTCTACCGACAGTGGTGGGCCACTACCCTTCACTAATACTCATTGTCCACACAATCGACACTTGACGACACTCTGGAAATTGAGCTACTCAAATATTTTTAGAGCTATATTAAGACAATTTGTCCTTCCACTGCTCCACGCCAATGTCCTAAGGGACAGAATCATTGGTAAAAAGATAGTTTGTGCTTTTCTGAGAAAGGATGGAAGTCTCACAGGAAGGAGGAAATCCAAAATGTTGGATATAAATAATTAAATTACATAGTATTTGTACAATTTACCGCTTCAAAGGACACTCAAATCCAGTATCTATCAAATTTAAGCTTCATACTGCCCAGAATAAAGAAGCTAATGACTGCCGAAGTTCATACCCTTGAAAGTGAAAAACAGCAAATATTTGATCCAAGTGTTCTGAGGCTAAATGAAGTGCTTTATGCCACTGACATGATGTGTGTGGCTGCACGTGTGGAGAAAAAAGAGAGAGGCTGACTCTATCTCCACCCACTGAGCCTAGCCTTCCAAGTTTTCTTTTCCATGCTCTTCACCCAACTCCACTGTCCTCAGATGGTGCTTTCTCTCTCTTAATACTGGATTTTTTCTCCTCCTGGTGGTGTTCTTGGTCTCTGGAATTGAAGAATAAATTCATAGACCACAGGCAAACAGAAGCAGTAGAGCTATAGTTCATTAGAAAATACGAAAGCTTCCAACACAATGGAGTCCCAAGCTGGTTGCCATTGCAGCACAGCTGGGTTGGGCTTTTATACCTTGTCTGTACCTTGTCTGCCAAACACTGATAGGGACCTTCAAACCTAGCTGTCTTACACTGATTGGTTTATTTAAACCTTAATTGACTGTCCTCTTTGTTGCTTGTTTCTTTATTTGTGCTGGGGCTTTATCCCCTAATCCCCAGGGGTTGTCCCTCCCCTGGCATTGCTCTGCCCAGCAATAGCCAGTAACCAAAGGCTGCACAGGTGATCCTAAAGAAGTCCCTCCCCTTTCTTCTTGGTGTCTGCTTCCCAGTTCCAGCTTAAGGCCTTCTAATGCCCCTGAATATGAGATCAAACCATTAAGTTTGTAAACTCATCCCAGAAAAAATGCTTCATACCTCATTGTCAAATATCACTACAATCACTAGGTGACTGAGGACAGTACTTTGAAGGTAACTGTAGTGATGATAGTCAGCAATGAGGCATGTTAGCACTTTTTCTAAGGTGAGCTTGTGAACTTAACTGTCAGACCCTGTACATCAGGCAGCAGGTATTCTGCCAGAGCCCAGGCTGGCTGGGCACAGAGGTAAGACTTTATAATTCCACAAGTATTTGACTTGCCTTAAGAGCATGAACATCGGAGTCAGAAAAACCAGGGCTCCAGCAGGAATAGATTGCTCTGAACCTCAGCATCCCCACTCGCCTCGCTGCGTAGGATCTATTACAGGTGATGACACATGGCAAATAATCAATAAACATAAGCAATTCTTGTTGAATACCCTGTACATTCCCATGACACACGTGAGACATGGGTGTCCAGGCTGACTTATTTAGCCTAACATTATTGTCCTGAAGCCTTCACCAGCATGACTCTCTGGGCATGAAAATGCACAGAAGCAGTGAGGTCCTCTCCTCCGAGATGTTCTGGTTGTTACACAGTGGGAACAATCACAGCAGGCAGTCCTACTTTCTGAACATTTATTATCCGCCCTGAATTGTCCTAAAAGTTCTTGATAACTGAATGCTGTTCATATTATCAACAGCCTTATCACCTAAATTTTGCCATTATCCCCATTTCAATGTATTAATGCCGTTGATTGTGTCAATAGCTCTGACACTGTGCCTCACAAAATTCACATGTTGAAGCCTAAACACCAAGATGGAGTGCCCTCTTTAGGAGGGCAGGACCTCCATAAGTAGAATTAGTGCTCTTGCACGAAGGACCCCCAAGAGCCCATTTGTCCCATTCAGCTATATGGTTTTCATCCATGGTTCCTGTCTCACAACTCCCCAAGCCCTTGTTACAATCTTTTGTTATACTGCTGGGGGCACTTTAAGCCTCAGAAGCCTCTAAATGAAGTAATGTATACAGTTATGATTTAATAAAAATAAATAAATAAATATTAAAAAATTTTTTTAAAAAACCCATGGGAGAAAAAAATAGAATCTTTCTCTCAGTTTTCTCCTATTCTCTGTTCTTGCTCCTTTTTCTCCCCAAGGCTGGCCTTAGGAACTAAACTTACATGCTAATCTTATACGCCCATCTCTAGCCATAAAGAAATTTTCTAACCTACCTTGTCTGATTGAGGAATATAAGACCCCTGTTTTAAAAATATTTCTGCACCATATCTTAGGGGAAGGAATGCTGCAGGGAGAGGCCAAGAAGATGTGGACAGGCCTTGCTGGGTTTTCCCACTCAGTCTTTTAGTATTAGATCAGATCCTTTTTGTCCCATCACATTCCCTTCCCACACGGGCACCAATCATGCCTACCCACTGACGTCTTCCTAAAAAGACCCAAGAAGGGGCAGGGCCTGTGGCTCAAAGGAGTGGGGCACCGGCCCCATATACTGGAGGTGGTGGGTTCAAACCCGGCCCTGGCCAAAAACTGTAAAAAAAAAAAAAAAAAGACCCAAGGAGACAGGGTTCAGTTTCCGGATGGTTGAGCAGGTGGAGGTCCCAGAGGGTGGTACACCCTGGAGGCCCTGGAAGCTACACACACTTTCCCCACATCTCACCCTATGCATCTCTTCATTTATATCTATTGTGTAGTGAATCAGTAAGCACAATCATTTTACTGGGTTCTATAAGTCGCTCTAGCAAATGAAACGAATTCAGGGTGGGGGACTGTGCTATTTCCAGTTTATAGCTAGTTGGTCTAAAACACAGGTAAAGTATAGGGCTTGGGAGTGGCATCAGAGATGGGGTAGTCTTGGAAACTGAGACCTCAGCCTGTGGGATCTGATCACATCTCCAAGTAGATAGTGTCAGAATAGAATTGGAGGACTCAGTGCTCACTGCAAACTTGATTGCTTTCTTAGGGTGAGAAGAAATCCCCCCCAGTTGGTGGTCACAGAGGTCTTCTGTGTTGATTGTCATGGTGCACAAGAAGTTTGGTTTTTTCCCATTCAAAGATGGTCTTCTTTGTGTTTATTCCATTCAGTGATGAACCAGGAAGCAGGCCCTGATCAGACATTGAACCTGCCAGTGCCTTGATCTTGGACTTCCCAGTCTCATAACTATGATAAATGTTGTTGTTTAAAAGCCATCCAGTACTATGGCATTTTGTTTTAACAGCCCTATCACATACGCACTACCATTTCCTTTCACAGATAAGAACACTGAGGCAAAAAGAGATTCAGTAGGTGGACAAAGGCTGCAAACTGAGGAAGTCTACCCATGAGAGAACAGACTCTTAACTGCCACCCTATGCCAGGCAAACAGCTAACATGCCCCTTTGGGACGTCCTGTCATATCCTGCAGATGGGCTGATCCCTCCCAAGCACACACTCTCCCACTTAGCATCTGCACCCTCCCTAGTCTGTGGCCCAAGCTGCAACTGGAATCACAAAATGTTGAAACCGAAAAAGTGCAGAGAATTAGTGTTCCCTGATAACGCCCTCACTCTTCAGCTGAAACTGCAGTGCAGTGGGGAGGCCAGCTGCCTGAGGCCTCACGGCCAGATCCTAGGGTGAGACAGAGAACATCACAGAGTGTGCAATCTTGGCCACCTGGTGTTTGGGCTGTGCCCTCCAGTAAACAGTCCCTCACTATCCCACAGACACAGGCCCTGATGGCACATCTTGGTTTAATTATTGTTTAAATTGTTTGATTTTTAAAAAATTATACCTGTGCTTTCTAACATAGGCGATCACACAGCCTTTTGGGAAGCAGGCAGAAGTTAAAGAATAAGTAAATGTGTAAATAAGTAGACGACAACCAATTTATCATCCTTTTCACCATCCTTTCCAGAAATTTTGCAAATTCTGAAGTATGTAAGTGCAAGAGAGGAAGCAAATCTAGATGTGACTATGGCTCCCGGGTTCCTTTCCCAAGTGGGAGAAAGAGAAAAAAGAAACTTGGGGCCATTGCTTCTCCATGCAGAACAAGAGGATGGCAAAATGCTGTTGCCTCTGCATGTTGAAATCGTAAGCGCCAAGCTAGGAAGTCAGGGTGGCAGTGCAGTGAATGGGTCATGTCCTCTGCTTACATACTCAGAAACCAGTCCCTACCCACTCCCCCCACGATGATGTCCCCCGTATTCACGTTCTTCCTGGTCCTCTAACTTGATGAACTTGGCCCTCTGCCTGAGCCCCTGTGCGGGAATTTTAGCCCTGGCATTCTGTTGTTCTGAAGCATTCTTTCTGTGTATCTCTGCATGGCAGACTCCCCAGGTCATCCACAGCTCAGCTTAGACATGACTTCCTCAGACAGGCTGTCTCTGTCTTGACTCCTTTTACCACTCCAGCAAATCACCCTGAGTTATATCCATCATAACACATACTGCTGCTTGTTTTCTTCCAGAGTTGATTATGCATTGTCTCTCCCTCAATAAAATGCAAGCTCAGTGAGAACAGGAATCTTGTCTCTAATACTCACCATTATCACCCCAGGGCCTAGAACCAAGGAGATACACGAGAAATAATTGTTAAATGAAGATAAATAGATAAATATACCTTATACTACAAAGCAGGAGCTTGATTCACAAACTGGCCAGAAACTATCAATTAATCAATTTAACTAATTATTTAGTTTACATCTGGTGTGTGCTGGATCCATTTTTTGAACTGGAGTCGTTAGGGTGGCTACAGAGATGATCAGGAAGTTTTTATTCTGGTTAGAGAGTTAAGACATATGCATCTAAAAATATAACTGAAATAATGCAAGGACAAGTGAAGGATTCAGAAGGTAAAGGCATTGGAACTAAATACAAAGGCTATCTGTGAAATCCATAGCACAGGAGGAGAAGAGGAGGAGAAATGCAGCCTCCCAGCCTCCCAGTAGGGCCCTTCAACTACACTGCAGGCTCCCTACAGACTCTGTGACTCCGAGAGACTTGAAGTTGGAGAGCTTGACTCACAACCTGCCAACAAAAGAAGAGCCCACATTTGTCAAATGCTCTCTCTCTGTGAACCACGTGATACTGGTTGACCCGTGCCATCTCAGTTACTCTCCAGCTCAACCCTGGCTACAGGGAAGCATTATCATCTTCACTGTGGATCTGTGAAAGCTGAGATCCTGGGATGGGAAATAGTTCACCCAAAATGACTCGGTCAGTAGAGTCCAGTGTACCCACCTCTACAGGACCTTATGTCTTCCCAGTTCACAAATCTGCCCCCTGGTGATACCGGGAGACTGTGGTCCCATTCTCACAACAGTTGGGGATTAGTCCCTGGGTCTGCTGGACTGCAGTGGAGGTGCTGTGCTAAAACCTGAAAGGAACAAGCGCTGAGCCCACTGTCGCTTCTTTCCCCATTGTGGAAAGAGAGCCCTTCAGAAGGCCCAGGTGTTCAGGCACAGGCAAAAGGAATGGTGGTTAAAAGGCAAAAATGAAGTGCCTGGAATTCATTTAGCGCTCCCGCCCTCGTTTCTGATGAAATTATTCCCTGGTGACAAGCTCTTTAAAGAATTTCTCCCAACTCCTTTCTGCAGTGGAGTAAATTGTATGTCATCAAAAGCCTAGGAATAGTCAAGATTGCAAATTTCTCGCTGTGCTCTTGGCAAAATCATTACTCACCAGCCAATGTTTAGAAATCAAAATGCTCCCCTTAAGTGCCATTAAACACAAATATTTATCAAGGCTGCACTAGATTGTTAGACTGACGAAGGTTGGGAGTTGGTGGGTGTGCGTGCGTGTGCACACCAAGAACAAGCCGGCTTACTAAAGTATATGGCCTCCAGACACCCACCCACAGCCAAATGGGGGCTTTTGCTTGTTCCTTGCTTAAAGAAATGTTCAAATACTCAAAAGTGTTGCCCAAAGAGAGCCCAGGAATTTCTGTTTCTCAGCTCTTTACAGGCGTGGTGAAGGGTGCTGCCTAAGTTGAGACAAATGGCAAGACTGGCGGGAGAGAAGAAAATGGACATGAAAAGATAAATAATGATTCCAGATAGCAAAGGCAAGTGGATAAATTATCGTTAAAAAACTCTGCTACAGTTTGAAGAAATGAGGCTTTCCATCTCTGTCTTGGACCTGCCCTACACATTGAAGTAGAGTTAGCACCCCCCAGAACAGGTCTTGCACATGCCTTACTAGTTCAAGTTCCCTAAAAGCCCAGCTTGAGATGGGATTCTTGTTCCAGTGATCACCTGGGGGTGCCCTTGGGAGAAGAGGAGGCAGAGAACCAGATAAGAGAGAAGGAACCTGAGTCAGATGGAATCCCACAGGATCACACGCCACCCACCCTGAGGCAAGGGGAGTGGCCCTTCGCATACCTGTGACAACCAGGCCTTGGCTGAGGACTATCACTGGGAAGGTGCCCATTTTCAGAGAAAAGCTGCAGCTGTGGTCTGTCAGCATTCACGGCAGCCAGGGCTGGCACACGTGCAGCACAGAGGTCTGTGTGGGGCGCAACAGCGTCGAGCACGGCACATGCTACCCTCTCCTTAGGAAACTTACCTTTCATTCTACAGAATAAGACACAAACTTTTCAACATGGAATTTGAAACCTTCTGTGTTCTGTCCTCAGAACAGATTTGCTGAATATCTAAGACTTCTGATATATTTGTCCAAATCTCTATGTGTATTTTGAGCAAGCCATCAGAGTGGCGTTGGAGGAGAGGCTCCCCGCCCTGAGAAGGGAGCTGATGTCCTAGCCTGGCCTTCCATGTGTCCCAGACTAGCCCTCCAGCCTTATCTTCCATCACTTCTTTTCACCAACCTTTGACAGTGCAATAGACTGTTATTTATTTCCCAAAGTTGCTGTGTTCTTTTGCTTCCCCAGACTTTATGATTCTTATAATCAATAAGAGGTAAAACAGCACAGAAAACCAAACCCATTCCAATCCTTCCATGATGTTACAGCGTTATTGTTGGAAAGCACAGTTTTAGTAATCTTGGGCCCTTTAAAACAACCTCTAATGGTCTCTGTCCTGAAGAACCAAGTCCCAAACCCTCTGTGTGGAACGTCCTTTGCCTGCTTTTCTACCTCGTTCCCCAGTTGTGCCACCCAGCCGGGTTGGGGGGCCACCTCCCCTGGGAAGCCCTCCCTGGCTCACCCAAACCTTGCATCCCTCCACAACCCGTGTCGGTCTTTTATCAGTGCTGGCTTCATTCTCCTGTGTAGAATGGTCTGCTGTGGAGCTCCACCACCAGATGCTGAGCTTTCTGATCCAGTTTTCTTCACGGCACCTTGCCAGGTATGAAGCGAGCACCAATGCAGGAATGGAGGGAAAGAAAACATCTCTAAAGAACGGCGGGCTCCTGGGAGCGTCACCACAGATGCGGTGCAACTTCCATTGGAAACTCACTTGAAAGAATGTTTAGACTAAACGTGATAGCAGCAACAGCCACAGCAGATGCTACATGTGAGATGTACGGAAGGCTTGTTAGATCAGAATCTGTGTTTAACATTTTAAGTGAATTCACTGATTTAACTTTAAGAGGTGGATACTGTTCTACCGACTTTTTGCAAATAAGAAGACTTGATCATGGAGGTCATACAACTTGATCAAGGTCACACAGCTAGTGCGTGGAGAGCCTAGGCATCAGACCTAGAATCTAGGCTTCAACTCCTCCGTGCTCTGAACCCCCGAGTGATGAGTACAGGGAGGGCCACTGACACCCTCACACTGTGGGGCTGGCTACCCGCATGGTGGGGGTCGGGAGGGAAGACACGCATATGGCATTTTGCCTGAGTTATTATTAAAAGCTCTCTGCCCGATTCATCCCTGTTTTTTCAACAGGAAAGGGCTGGAATGAGAACAAAGAAAACAGGCTGTTCGGGTACCTGGATTATGTGTTTACATGTTCACAGCTGATCTCTTTTCTTTGTTTGCTTCCCAGGTCCTGTACTCCTCACTTGTCAGACAGACTTTCGCCTGTTCTGTTTATCTCAGAACACCTTTGCCTGGTTACAAGTCCCACACGAGTGGAGGTCATCTCCAGAACTTTTTAGCACGGTGTCCCCAGATTCTGGCACAGCACCGAACACATAAGAGGCCTCACTAAATATTCACTGACTGAGAGATTCAACGATAGGCTGAGAAGGTAATGCAGTGCTTCTCAAAGACAGGTTCGGGAATCACCTGCTGCAAGACTAACTGGAAAGCTCTGGGCTCAAAGTGACTTCTACACGGTGCTATCCGAGGGCCTGCAAATGGCTCAAACTTAACACTTTCCTTAAATTAGCTTCAGGTCGTGGTTATGCTGTGATGAAGAGTGAGAGGAGCTTCTGGTCTCTCTACCTTCCCTGGATCACGTCCCCACTCCTCTGTACATTCTCTCCCCTTCTTCTTCTCCACCATGGTTATCATTTCTGGCTCAGGGCACGACCCAGGACAGACAGGAATGAAATCTTTCTCCTGTCCCCGAGAATCTCACATCTTCTACATGACACCTTGTTGTCTTTCTTTGTTCTTTTTGGGAATGGATTTTGATTATCTAAATTTCATGTACACAGACATCTGATTCTTTCTCTGTATACTACATTCTGATTACTCAAACCCTGTTTAGCAAAGTTGGGATGAAGTTTCGTTAACTGAGCTTGCATCGTGAACTAAGCACACTACATTTATTGTTTTATTTAATCTCACAACATACCCCAAGAAGGAGCTATTATTACCCTCATTTGCAGAAGAGGAACTGGAAGCTCAATGCCACAGACAGTTAATGTGAGTGGTGCCCAGGCTTTGTCGACTGCAGTGACCAAGCACTGGTTCTTTATACCACTCTGCTATCTGCAACAAATACATAGTCTACTAAAGAGAAACATGATATATGCAGAATTAGCCATTGTATCATTACTACACTGTCCTCTTACTACTCATTCCTCAAGGTCTAGCACAGTGTCATAAATACAGTAGCTTTTGAGAAAATAGATATTGAATAAGTAGAGGAATAAAATGAACCAATGACGTAAGTGCAGCAATAGGCTTGGGGATCCTGGAAGGCATCATTGTACTTAGGAAAGTGATCTGAGAAGGCTTCAAAGGAGAGATGGCCGTCAGTGAGGAGGAGTTTCATAAGCAGACAATGTAGACAAAGAACTTTCCAGGCACAAAAACATATGAGAAAATCAAAGAGGTAGAGAAAACTTGGTAGGCTGGGGGAGACGAGATTAAGTATATGTGAAGCTCAAGGCACACTGAGGAAACGGAAAGGAGATGTGGCAAGAGAACAGGTGAGACTGTTAGTAAAGGATCCTGATGTATTGAACCTTTGAAGCAATCAGAAGCCGTAGGTTGTCCTTGAGGGGCTATAACCCAGACAGTGCAGAAAGGGCAGATCGGATCTTAAGATCTTTAAAAGCAAATCTCAGAGTTTATTCTGAACAGTGACATATAGCCAAAATTTCTAATAGTAAGCTCTTAGTTTCAGCTGAAGGAAATGATGTGAGTTATGCAATTCAAAGCAAAATAAAATATTTTCCCAAAGGTTATCACATTCTTTTCTCCCCAGCCGAATAAAGCCCTGTGAATTTGCAAGCACATTCTGAAGACTTCTGGAGGGCCTTGTCAAGAAAGTGTCTATAAACCTCTTCACCTCCGTGATGCATTCCTGAGGATGTGTTTATGAGAAAGAGACATTGCCTGATGGGATTTTTCGACAGCAGTCAAGGGGCCCAGGAGTCAACATAACAATACTGGGCTCACTGCCTGCATCCCCTTGCCAGCTATGTGATGGGGGCATGAGTCTGTGACTGTCAGAGCACTGCCCTGCCCTCCACTCCCTGAGCTCCTCTTGGGGTTGGAAGGTGGATGGCAGCAGGAGGTCTGTCTGACTGTAGGGCATGTTCAGTGTCGGGTTCTTCTTCAGACCTCTTTCCTTCCCTCGGGTAACAGGCATCAACCGAGGCAGACCTTTGAAACCCGCCAGGATGTGTCTGCCCAGGGCCTGTAGTGGAAGAGGACAGAAGGAGCACTAACTAAGGCTTTAAACAGAAAGCTACTGTCCCAGTGACCAGAGGAAGGAGGGATGGACACTGCCTCAGCTAGAGCCCACAGAGCACAGGGCTAAGGAGATTTGACGTGGTTGGCTTCCTCGCCGGGTCTGCCCTGCCCAGGGGCCAGAGTCCTCAGACTTTTTCTCCTCCAAGGGTTCAAATCAGCTGCCTGATCTCACACGGATACTGGGTACCCCCTGACCACTGCCATCATCCCTGAAACCTTGGATTTGCATTTTAATAAGGTTCACATGCATAGGAATAGCTCATTTCAGGCATTAACAGAGGAGCAGGAGACGCTGTCTGTGATGGGGGCCTTTTCTGCTCCCCCACATTATCCTATATTATGGATTTGTGTGTAGCACAGAACCAGAGGTTTTAATATTTGGATTCTAATCTCAGCTCTATCCTTAATAGACTACATGAATTCAGGCAATGTCTTAGCTTGTTTGGGGTACTATAACACAGTGCGCAAGCCCAGTTATTAACAACAGGAATTTACTTCTCACAGTTCTAGAGGCTGGGAAGTCCGCGATCAAGCTTCCGAGTCTGGTGAGGTCTGCCCTCTGCTTCCAAAGTGGTGCCTTGTTGCTGTGTTCTGACATGGCAGAGGTGGAAGGGGAAAAGGGCCTAGCTAATTCCCTCCAGTCCTTTTGTAAAGCCATTCATGAGGGTGGAGTCCTCATGTCAAATCACCTCCTAAGGGACCCATCTCTTACTGCTATTGCATTGAGGATTAAGTTTCAACATGAATTTTGGAGGGAACACAAACACTCAAATTCTTTGAGTTATGTAGGACTTCATTTCCTCATGTTGAAATGGAAATGGAAATGATACTTTTGTTCTCCATCTCATGGTGTGGATGTACTACATAGCTGAAAATGCTACTGGGCGGATAATCTCACCTGTGAGCAAGGCTCACCTGGCCCACAGCCCCTTCTCCCTGGTCCTATAGGCAGCTTCCCAGTAGTGTCCATACCTCAGAGCAGAGGCCATGTTGTTGGCCTGCTTATAAATTTCCTGTCCTCCCTTACCACTTACAGAATAAAGGTGTTATATTTGAATATCCCAAGTCCTACACAAATTGCTGCCAATTTACCTTTACTTCTTGTCTCTTGGTGATGAACAACACTAGATATTATCCAGTGATCACCTGCTGTGAGCCTGACGCCATTCTAAGCATTTTGCATTCATTAATTCAACAATCCTTACAAATGATAGTTAGGTATGATAGGAATGCTCCCTTTACAGATGAGGAAAATGAGTCTGAGACTTCAATAACTTCTCCAAGAATCTTATAGTTACTACAAGATAAAGCTAAAGCCAAATCCTTTGCACAAGGTGCCTGTGTCCTTCCTAAATATTCCGTGTGTTTGAACCACAATGTGCAACACAACATCCCTCTCGCATGCACATCCTGTTCATCACCAACTCTGTACCTTTAATTTTGCTGCCTCCTTCCCGGCATGCCCTCTCCTTACTCTATACCTGCCTGGATCTCCACTGTCCTTTAAGGCCTAATCCCCAGTGTAAGCTCCTGCAGGAAGCCTCTCCTGCTTACCTCCCCAGAGTGGCCGGCCCCTCCTCCCTACTTCTTTGCCTCCTTGTGCCCTTTCATTCTTACTTACCAGCTGTTATCGCTGCTGAGATATCCGGGCACTCCATTAGGAGGAGGCAAGCCCTTTGAGAACAGGGATGAGTCTTATTTGTCCTCAGGCCCCTAGAGTGCAGGACAGCATGGTGCACTCAACCCCTTACAGCACAGTGCCAGCAGATCTCAAATCCCTCTCATACTGAGTTAGCCTTTAATCTTGACTGTAGGCACAAGGGCCAGCTGGGCAGGAGAAATTGCATTCCTGATTTACAGATAAGGAGAAGAGATTACCCAGCCCAGGGCAGATACCAGGTGGAGAACAATGTCCCTATTCCTAGGTCCTCCTTCCCCCTCCCAGTTTCAGCCTCTGACCTTGTCCAGGCACTCAACAACTCTTTGTTGACATTTTTCAGAGGCTGCATAATGTTGTGCAAAGAGTTAGGTAATGACAAAAGCTAACATTTGCTGAGCTCTTAGTGCATGCCAGGGACTATTCTAAATGCTCCTCTGGCAGATCCTTTAGTACAAGTGACAACTCTGCGAGGTGAGGTCTGATAGTAGCATCAGCTGTTAAAGAGAACCATAGCCAGACAAAAGACATAAATTAAAGCAGTACGAATAGATCTTATTCAAAAAACTATTGCAATAGAAGAGAAACTCTAATACAGAGCAGGACTCAATACCAAATACAATCAGAACAAGTGGGAATTTTTACCAAAGGAGGAAGGAGTAGAGGCACTGGTGGATGAAAAATTACTAAGAGGTGGCATAGAGTCTAGGCAGCTGCTGGCTGAACCTGCCTAATAGGATTCTTGCTGAAGGCAGGTCAGGGTAATCAAATATCACCTGCAGATAGGGGGAATAAGGAGTCTGATCAGATATCAGATGTTGAAGGTGGGTAGCTTTCCCTAAACTGATGTAGCAGCGTTTATGCTAAAACTGAAGTGTACAAGGAAATACATGGATAGGCCTTGTTGGGAAGAGGATTCAGAGTAGCCTAATAAAGTTCCATTGACCAGTGAATCATCACAAGCCCATTTCATTCATGAGGAAAAGAGTCACAGAAAGGTTTAGGAACCCACCCCAGGTCACCCAGCCTTAAGAAGTGGAGCCAAGATCTGAACACGAAGAGTCTGACTCCAAGACCCATGTGTGGACACACTGTGGTCTGTTGGCTCAAAAGGCGATAGGTCTCGGTAATAGGTCCTGATGCCTGTGTGCCTTTGCACACACCTGGATCTCCATACAAGGCCCTGGATGTAGTAGGCATCCATTAAATGGTAGCTCTGAAAGTCGCCATGAAACATCTCAGAAGAGACCAGACAGGAAAGAGCCTTTCATGGCAATGAAAGAATTTGGCAAATGGAAATATATAATGAGCTATTTATTTTCAGCTCACCTCCACCAACTTCAGATCAAACATTAAGTGCATCATTCCAGCCATGAGAAAGAGGTAGGCGAGAGTCAAGGTTTGACATTGGATTTTAAAAGCTCTTAAATAATTACAGTGTTCAGAGTAAACAAAGCCTTCATGCTTCATTAGGCAATGTGTATTACGGCTCCATTAACACACTGCAGAGCTTTTCCATTTCCCATTTTTTGAAACATGCTGAGAAGGGAGCTGAAGTCATCAGTGTTAATTGATAGCTAACAGAAACAAACTTCCTAAAAGGGAAATGATTTTTAGGTCTTAATTTGATTAATTATTAAAGCTCCTGGTACCTATCTTGATGGAGTAACAGGAAAACCAGATATTGTTAATATTTATTCTTGTGAGGATACAGCCTGGTTATAGCCACCACATGCCTGCACCTTTTAGTATTTGTTCTTGGGTCCCCTAAGGTAAATAGGGAAGCCAAGAACATTTAGAGATAATTAAAAATAAAGTGCTGTTCTCATTTTCACTCCCCAGAAAATCTGGGGCATATCTTAGGTGAGATGATTCCGAGAGAAAAACCCTACTTTTGCCCTCAACCAACATGTAAACTCACTACTTTGGTTCATAGTAAAAATGCTGTCTTTACTTAATTAGGGTGAGTGCTCATCTGAGTAATACCACTCACTAACACCTTTATTATGATAGATGCATATGTAAGTATGGATGGACGTAGATAGATGATAGATCAAGACCTAGGTCTAAACTGAGAGACAGATATATAGATGTTCCCACAAACACATAAAGACTATTCTGAGAAGTGATAAAGGGTTAGACTCTGGAGCCAGATTCCTTGGTTCAGATTCTGAAGTAATTACTCACTACTTGAGTGTCCTTGTACAACGTACACTTAATCCTCCCATGGCCTCAGTTTCCTCATCTGTAAAATAGAGATAATAAAAATTATAACCTCATGTAACTGTTGCAAGGATAAACAAGTGAATAAAGGTAAAATGCTTAAAACAGTTTCCGGCATTAGGTGGTGTCTTGTTAATATATGCTGTTAGAATCATCATCATTTTCTGTGTCTGCTGGGTCCTGCTTTAAGGGTACAGGGGAGAATCACACTTGGGTAATTTCAGAGAAGAGTTCACCACCATGTACATTAAGGCAGTTGCACAAATAACCAGTTTAGAAAACAGGGAGAGCCTTCAAGAGAAACATAAGAAAGACCATGAAGGTTCAGCGAGAATGAGAAATCTTTCCAACAGGGAGGATGAGAGATACTTTGCAGAAGTGATCAGGAGAATATTCTGTGTAGAGGGAACAGTGTGCACAACTGCCTAGAAGGAAGCATGGAGGGTTTCTGCCAAAAAACCCTCCACGCAGAGGGTGGGATGACAAAGTTTGAACTCAGGAAGCACTCCACCAGGCCACAAACCATAAAAAGCCATGGGCCACCGTCCAGAGACAGAATACAATTGTCAGTAGAAAAAGCACAGCAGCCTAACAGCTAAAGGAAATGAGATCTACTCCCAGCTCTTCCTTTCTCTAGCCTAGGTGAGCCTTTGGGCCATTCCCTATCCTTTCCTGAATTCTATTTGCCTCAACTATAATAGGAGAGATTGGAGTTAGTCTCCAAAAGCCTTTCAGCTTTGACATTCTAGGACTCCCCAACTTTGTTAAGAGCCTCTCTCTCTGCTCCCCATTGCCCACTCACACACCTTTTCACCCATTCAGTTCCTTCATTTGTACATAAGCAGGTAAGAGTCAAATAACTACTGACAAAAAATAATCTCAGAGGAGAACTATTTGTAAAGGGTTAAAAGTTTTAAAAAGCAGAGGCAGAGATGGAAGCAGGCTGGGCATTTCAGCAGATGAGATGGGAACAATTTTATGGCAAGGCCACCTTTTCAGAGCCTTCATGACTTGATAGTGAAGCCATTAAGTAGCTCAAACCACGCTTTTTTTTAATAAAGTGGTTCATTTGGACAAACACTTCAAGCAAAGAGGCAATATTGCAGAAGCTAGAATTAGAGTGCTCTGCCAAGAATTAGCACAATCTCTCACCGTCTTTTATCCTCCCCACTCTATGTGAAGTTGAGTTATTTGAATTAGTGTTCAGCCAATACCATTTTGAGCCGTTCTGTTCCCCAAGTTTCCCAAGATTCTGCTACGTCCCTTCTATCGACATGATTAACTTCTCATTAACTTTAATGGAAGCTGTGGGCGTGAAGTCCATTTTGTTCTCTGGGACTTTTGCTTTTTGTTGGTAAATTTTGGACTTGATTTGACTCATCATCATAAATATACATACACTGGGCAATGACTACTAAGGGACAGTTGTTCCTGAACAAGATGGAGCTTCTACCTCCTACTCATTTAGTAAACTAATAGATGTTCAAGATTTGAAGAATCACAAAGGTCACTGAGTCCTGCCGTCTGTTGTATCTTGAATTTCCTTTTTAACATCCTAACAGGCAAAAGTCCAGCCTCTGCTCTAACAGGTCCAAAGGCCGGGAACTAACTTTCTTCAAGTACTCATCCTGCAGCAAATATCTAAGACATGTTACCCTTCTGCTGACCTTCCTTTGAGAAGGGTCCTATTTGCATTTATAAATTTTATTTAACCATGAACAATAGTTTTCCTATGGCCCATCTCAAAGTTGTCATTGACTTGCACAGACCAAGCCTGGTCTCAGAGCAGAGTCCTTAGTGCATATACCTGCAACGTAGTGAGGGATAGTACATGACTAGGGTCTGGGCTTTAATCAGTTGGGGAAAAAGTACTAATTATGGTAGGCACGATGATAGCCTCCCCACTCCCAAGGAAAGCTATTTACATCTGAGTATAAGGCCTGTAAACTTGTTATCCTATGTGGCAAAGGTGAATTTCAGGTGTGATTAACCTGAAGATAAAGCAGTGAGATTATCTGGATTATCCAGATGGTCCCAAAGGACCAAGGGACCAAGGTCCTTGGAAGAGGGAGTGAGGATAGTCAGAGTGAGAGAAGGAGATCTAACAGCGGAAGTAAAAGTTGGAGTCACAAGCCGAGGAAAGTGAGAAGTGTTTAGAACCTGGAAAAAACAGGGAAACAGATTCTCTTGTAGAACTTTCTACAGACTGATTTTAGACTTCTGACTTCCATCATTGTAAGGTACTAAATTTGGGTTATTTTCAGCCCATAAATTATAATGATTTGCAACAGAAACTAAAGCACTAGTAACAAAAATAAATAAATTAATGTTTTACTTGGATGAGGCTAAGAATGGGGATCATGTTCTATGGTACTGACTCAAGTCATCCAAACTCACAAGCGTCTGAGAGCCTAACCTGACACTCATGTTCTCAATCATGACAAATTATTTCATCCCAGGCACCTCAGTTCTAGCATCAGTTCACCTGAAAATTGAACTGATCATCAGAAGGTTGTTTAGTGACAGAGGAGTCAAAGCAAAAGAAATTAGATCATTAGATGATCTTTTCTACCTTCCTGTTACAATGCTCCTGTGGCTTGGGAGTTCAGATTCTCTCTCCCTTAGAAAATACCAAATAATTATTAGGCAATTTTCTTTCTCTGTTTTACTTTTATCAATTGCCCTAACCATTCACAAAACATCTTTCATGTTACACTTATTAGGATGACCCTTAAACACATCTTTCAGATAGGCAGGACCAATTAGAAGCTGAAGGATACATCTTATATTAATTATATTTGAAATGAGTATCTTTGAAATATCTTAGAGGGATATAGAAAAAACCTATAGTTTCACTAGCAACATTCAGAAGTGATCTTCAAGTGCATTATTCCCTGGAAAGCATTTCATACATGATGAATGACATACATTTCTGTTCAATTTCATACCAGACAATATTTCCTGATATTCTCCCCAAATCTTTGAACTATGCTCTACTTGGTTCTGTGAACTATTATCTAGCACAGTTTTGAGATTTAAAGGAAATTGTGTGCATATACTTTCATCAGTGAGGAAGCTCAGTCTTCCTGACTCATTATTTTCCTTAAGGTTTTATGCCTTATTCGTCATTTTGGTTTATCCTCTCACTAGGTCAGGTCTCCATTTCTCACATGGTGAGATCCAACAATCATACTGGCTCTCCCAGCCACGAGGCTACCTTAAATTCAACCAATGAGTGCTAGGATGGGCTTAAGAAGTTGCCCTGTCCATCTTCCCTGACTATTGTCTGGCCCCAGACCTGGACACCTTCTCACTCCTCTATTTATGACTCTTTAGAGTTGCCATTTATTTTCTCATCCATCCAACCTACCCAACTGGCTTATTAACAATCTCCCACCCACCAAATGTTATTTCCCATTATTTACTTTTTACTTTTTTTGCTTTCTTACAGATCTTCTTCAATAAGATGGCCCCAAAGTTCGCCTGTGTTGGATCTTATTTCAAGACCCAACCAAGTGTAACAGGAGGAGATGCTCGGGGCTCATGAATCTTACCAAATGTGGAGCTGATATCAATGCCTAGTTCCTTGGGGTCAAATATAGTAGATTCAAGTCCAGACTCTACTATCACTTCCCTAAGCCTCACCTGCAAAGTGAGGACAATAATAATACCTATTCCACTCTGTTTCTGTGAGTTAGATGTTTTGATACTCCCGTATAAAGAAGATAATGCCAAGGCAAAAACTTATCTATTTTTAAAGGTTTTACAAGGATTAAATGAGAAAATGTGTGTTGCTGTTAAAAGTTTGATACTCTTTTAACTACATCATATGGATTGTCAAATATAAAAAGAAAAATAAAAAACAAATAAAAATCTCTTAGTATTCTGGAGCTTACCCAAGCAGCTAAGCCTAAAGCACCTCACAGATTCAGCAAATACTAATCCCTTGTTATTATCCACAGTCAATGATAAGGTATCCCACTCTGCTGCAAATTTGATGCTGGAATAAATAGAAACCAAGGACAGGTGGTTATCCTGTGAGCTGAATAAGAGCAAAATAGAGCAGAGAGTGAGTTTCTCACTTGCAAATCATGGAGGATGAAAAGGTAATTCTTATATTAAAGTAAAAGTTACTTCAGTCATAATCTCTGCAGTGTGTCATCACATAGTGCCAAAGAAGGATTATCTTTCGCTAAAATTTGAATAGTTGGCTTTGTCACTATCTAATCTTCATCCTCAGTTTTGAGATCTGTGCTTGAAAGACAGGAGACAAGGTCTCCCATTCAGCAGGTTCTTCTAATTTCAGCTTCTTTGGGTTTCTAATGCTGCAGGGACTATGAAAGAGAAAAAAAAAGAAGGAACCTAAAAAAGAAAGGGACAGACAGAGACAGAGAGATTAGATTAGAGTTGAAAACTCTGTATAAAATCTAAAGGAAGGCTCAAGCTTATTTAACTGGGAAAGTAAAGCAATCTTCCTAGTTATCTTGAAGCTGTTCTAAGTCAAGACTTGCAACCACAGTTTCTGTCTCCTATAACCACTAATCTCATACCATACAGAAACTGCACACTTTAAGAGAGGGACTAGCTCCAGAGCTCTCTGAGCCCTTCCTGTCTCCAAGACATCAAGCTCCAAGCAGTATCCTTCACTCTAACATGGCCCAGTCTGCAAAGCTGAGCCTAAAACCTCACAGGGTCACTAGAGGCAGGAAGAGGAACCTTGTCTCCCCCAGACTCAGAAACAGCTATTGGAGGCCCCACAACTAAGGTTTGTGTTCCTGGTAACCTTCTGAGGTTGCCACAGATTTTTACGTAGTTCTTCCAGCTGGACACTTTCCCACTCCAGTCATAGGGAAGGCTCACGCTAAAGGTTTACTTCCTGCCAGACTTTGTTCTTCCCTTCAATATCTACCTCTCTTCTGATAGCAAGATGTACCTGATGATATAAAACCTTTGTAATCTATCCTTTAAAGTTGCAGTCCCAAACTCCTAAGACACAGACTAGTCCATGGTCTGTTAGGAAGTGGGCTGCACAGCAGGGAACAGGCAAACAAAGCTTTGTCAGTATTTACAGCTGTTCCCCACTACTGGCATCACTGCCTGAGCTCCACCTCCTGTCACATCAGCAGTGGCTTTAGATTCTCATAGGAGTGTGAACACTACTGTACACTGAGCACGCAAGAGATCTAGATTGCATGTCTCCTACAAGAATCTAATGCCTAATCCTCTGAGGTGGAGCTGGGTGGTGATGCTAGCTCTGGGGAGTGGCTGCAAATACAGACTATCATCAGCAGACAGGTTTGACTATATAGAGACCATAATAAATCAATTGCTCACAGGCTGATAACAAAACCACCCCCAGTCCCCAACAGTCCATGGGGCAAAATTGTCTTCCATGAAACTGGTCCTTGGTGCCAAAAGTATTGAACACTGATGCTCTAAGGACTAGAACCTAGTCCTCAGCTCTCTGTATTGGACCTTTCCTGGTCATCCCCTGAAGAAGACACAGCCAGCCAAGAGACTGGGTGCTCACATGAGCAGCTTGAGAAATGAGAGGCAGGAAAGGAGGAAAGGCAAGCCTGCACAGCAGGTGGCCACAGGCTCCAAGTCTGGACCTTTCCAGGAAGTCTTGGAATTTAAGAGAACTTGTGATCAACTTGGGGTATGTGGGTTTCACAAAAAAAAAGCTTGTAGAATCCCTGATGTCACTGCGAAAAGCCACTTCTCTAGTCTTTTCTGCTGTTGTTTTGTATCCATAGAAAAAAAATGAAATGAGAGTACAGCCCCTTAGGCCTTTCTCTTTAATGTTGCGCTCAAAATAATCAGGATAAACATCAACTAAGTTCACTACAAATCAAACTGGTATGGAAGTCAGACAATATGTTGCCTTGCATTTAAGCCAAGAGAAATTTTGTGCTTGGAGTAGGCTAAAATGAAAGCAAAAAGCAAGAGAATAGAAGCCATGTGCTTAACTCCCAGGGATGGATAGATTTGTTTCTGTCCAGCCTTTTGCCTAAAAAACAATAAATAGATAAACCCATCACAGATCACAGGAGCATCCTGCATTCACCCCCTTGTAATCAGTTTCACTGGGTCAAAACCAAGGTCACTGAAAGGTAGTGTTCCCTACTGAGGCTTGAGGGGACAACCTGTTTCCTTGCCTTTTCCAGATTCTGGATCTGTGTTTCTTGGTTCGGGACTCCTTCCTCAATCTTCAAAGTCAACAGCTTAGTGTCTAGCGTTTGTCTCCTCTATCAAATCTTCCCCTATGTCCCCCTTATAAGAAAACTTGTTATTTCATTTAGAAAACTCCCCCAATAATCCCAAATAATCTTCCCATATTAATATCTTTATTTCATTTACATCTGCAAAATCCCTCTCATCATCTAAGGTAACATTCAAGAATCAGGACTCATGGGAGGTGCCTGTGTCTCAAGGAATAGGGTGCTGGCACCATATGCCAGAGGTGGTGGGTTCAAACCCAGCCCTAGCCAAAAAAAAAAAAGAATCAGAACCCAGATCTCTTTGGGGAGCGTTATTCAGCCTGCCACAAGTGCCATTCACCTTGTCAGATATGGAGGTTGGTATAAGAACGAAGAATTAGGAAAGGGTGATAGATTTGTCACCTTCCAAAGTAAAGTTAGCACAAGGGCTGGGACTCGAGGTCAGGAACCTGGTGGATTCTCTTTCCCATATGGTCTCCAGAGGTTAACCCAGCAGGAGGTGAGACTCCTGCTTCTATGGAAGCCTGTTAGCAAACACACTTCTCAGACCGTGGCAATGGTCTGTGCTGTGGAACCCTCACTCTCCCACTTCCTGAGTGCTTATGCCCTTCCTGAAAGGCTCAATTGGCTTTCAAGACACTTTCTACATCTAGTGATGATTTCTAACATCTGCTTCTCAGCTTATTCTGGAAGGAGTGGGAAAGAACAAGGTTTGTACTGTCACATGCCAGATCCTCAGCTCTTCCGCCCAATTTTGAGCAAGTGCCTCAAGTGACAGCAAAGGGTAGATGCAGGGGCAATAGAGAAATTCCAGTGATTCCATGAGATACTAAAACAGGCCGGCACTGCCTCAGTGCCTAAAGCCACTGGGATGACATTTTGGGACATTGCCTAAGTGTCCTGTGCTTCCCAGGATAGCATCAGACACTGTGTTGACTAAGAATGGTCACTCCACATAAAAAGAAGATCATGCCAAGGCAAAAACTTATCTATTTTCTAAGGTTTTACAAGGAATAGCCTAAATCAGGTACTGGTGCCTTCAGCATATGTAGAGCTGTTTTTCAAAGCTAATAAAGCTTCCAGGAAAGAGCCACGGGACACCTGAGCCCTCTCTGAAAATCAAACAGACCAGAAACAAAAGAAAGATAAAAGAAGGAAAGCTCTAAGTCTTATCCCCCCAGCCAAGATGTCTTTCTTTGATTGAAGCACCCACCCCATGGGATCTGTACATTTGGGATCTATACCCCCCTCATTCTCCCTGCCCAAAGCCCACTTCCCCCAAGGTTCAGAGAGGTTTAAACTACCAGAGTCCATGGGCTGACAATGATGACTCCTCCTGTACACAAAGAATAACTACCTGGCCACAAAGGAACTGCAATGCCCTCCTCTTTCCTAAAGGCATTTTTTTTTTTAACTCCCTTTGTCCCTCACATTTGAATTCCTTCACTCCTTAATGTCCAATATTATGGGTCCTATGGTTGCATTTAAATCAAGTCTTCTGACTAGCTTATTGGGTCCAGCATTTTAATTGCCTTCCTTTTCTATTTTTTGATGTCTTCTTTTTATTTAATGACTTCTAAGGGCTCCCACAGTGTCCAGATTTTATAAGTGCCGGGGCTGCAATAAATGATGCCAGCAACTTTACAGCCCAAAAGGAAAACATATAAAGTGAGTTTAATTTCATTCTCCTGGCATTCCAGCATCCAAAGACTAGAGGAAAATGATCTAAAAGTTTTCCATTTTTCTCTGTATGCAATGAGGGGAGAATCTGCAAAAGGAAGATCTCTTTTCTAATATCAATTTTTGTTTCTTTTTTTTTTTTAAAGCAATCAGATTATGATGTGAGTTTGCTTAGCCATTTCATTATTGTTCTTAATTCGAACAATCCGAGGTGATTGCTTTTAAACCCTTTTCTGGGCTTTTAGCTATTTTTAATCAGTGTGCCTTCATTTTTATTTTATTTATTTTTTTACTTTCATCACCCTAGTTGATGTGTTTTCGATCTTTACGCTTCATCAGTCCCTGCTGCCTCACCTAACTCTTCCATTTCCCCATCCTATTTGTCCAAGATTTTATAGAAGCAGGTAAAATTCTGTACCCTCTATAAACACAAAGTTCTCCTGTTCTTCCCCAGTGCCTCTCTCTCATTGCCCGGTTTATGATGATATGTTCCCTCTGTAATGAGGAAAAACCCAATAAATGGCATCATAAAAAAAGAATCATAAAATTAGAGATGAGAAATCATACATCTCAGTGTCTCCCCAGTTTTACAGGGGAAGAAACTGAGGCCCAGCCCACTATAGCCCTGGGCAACTTGGAAGTGCAATGGGTCTCCAGGCAGGTCCTGCACCTTCGGGGCTCCAGCTGCCCCACCCACCTGCCCACTCCTGGGCTGCCAGCTGCAGCACGCAGGTCAGAGTGGGGGCTAGTGGGGGCCTGTTGCTCAGCTCAGGCTATTCCCTCACCCCCATCTCTCCTACTCCAGAGCCTCCCCCAGGGCAGTCTGTGGTGCTCTGCAGTGGAAAGAGCACAGAACTGAAAGTCAAAAAGGTCTCCTTTCTAGTCTTCCCTTTGATGTTAATCAGGTCTATGAACTTGGACAAGGCATTTAAGTCTCCCAGTCTTAGTTGACTCCCCAGGAAATGGCAATGTGTGCCTGGCCTACGGTGCAGGGTGATGATAAATGACTTTTCTGGTTGTTTGAAGTTCTCCAGTCTTGGCTTCCAGGACATCCTTCTTTCCCAGTTTCCTCAGCTCTGTGGTTATTCCTCTCAGTCTCCTCCTGACAGAGTTTTCTTTCCACCCACCCACCTGTCCACGTTCAGTTCTTTCAGGACTCCCCCCTTCCCTCTGCTTCTCTTCCAACTCTACACACTTTTCCTGGACAATCTCACCCTTGGCTTCAATTGCCATTTGTGAGCTGATGATCCCCCCATCTCATCTCTAGCCCAGACCTCACTCCCAGAGGGGGGAATATCCGTCATCTCATTCACCATTTCCCCTTCAGCAGCTTCAGGACCTGCACTCAACATGCCCAGCATAGAACTGTTCTGTTTCTTCTCTGTCTCCTCCTCCCCCATCACTTTTCTTGGCAAATGGCGTCCCTGTATTCTACTGCTGATCTCAGAAAAGCAAAAATTATGTTAGCTTCCTCCTTATTCTTTCACCGTATTGAATAGGCCTTAAAATCTGTTATCTCTTCTGAGTTTCTTTCCATTTCATCTATTCTGATGTCTATGTAAAGCTCTAATTGTCTCTTACCTAGACTATTTCAATTATCTCTAATTTGTCTTCTTTTTTGTTTATCCCTTTCTGGTTCGTTTCCCATACCACCATCATGGTTAACTACCCAAAACATAATTCCGATCATTTTGTTCTCAGACTTTTAAAAAGTTCCTCATAATCTAAAAAGCAAACAGATTATTTCACAGTGCCCTTCTTGGGAACCCTCCAATCTCATCTGTCTCCAGTAGCACACTCCCACCACCACACGTTAGCACTACAGAAATTCTTAATTCTTATCAGAGCCCACCCATCAGCTGGCAGGAGACCAGCAGGCACCTTTTGGATTGTCTTTGCTGCCTTCAAGTCCTGTCCTGTGATGCTTTCACCCATAACGGAGAGCCTGGAAAACCATGGTTTAACCACATGACTTTCTCTCTCTGATCATGATGGCATGACTGGAATAGATTCTGGACCAGGTAGTTATTCTCTACCAAGAATTTTGAATTTAGACTGAGAGCTATAAATTAAATATCTGTGGTTCACTGGATTCCTTTTCAGTTCCGAGTTCAGCCCCCGCACGGCTGGGCAGTCCCTGCCATCAGAATCTGTGGAATGCCCATGGATTTCTATCACACGTTCCCATTTTTGTTTAAACAAGTATGAAATGGGTCTCTTTATTTGTGACAAAATGACTACTCTAAGTAACTCATTAACATATTTCATACTTTGTAATTTAACATCTGATTTTCCTCCGACTGAATCATCCTCCAACCCTTTTCCTCTTATAAATTTCTATGCATCTGCAAGACCCAGCTCAGGCGTTGCCTCCTCTGCGAAGTTCTTCAATATTCCCTCCTTCATAGACAGATTTATTTACTCCTGCCTGTGAGCTGCCACTGTGCTTGCTGTATCACGCTTAGTCATAACTCGGTTTTATAAGTCATAACTTGCTTTTTCTTTTTTCTTTCTTGGGACAAAAATCTCACCTTATTGCCCAGCCGAAAGTGCTGTGGCATCATCATGGCTCACAGCAACCTCGGGCTCCTGGGCTCAAGTGATTCTCCTGATTCAGCCTCTTGAGTATATGGGACTACAGGTGCCTGCCACAACGCTCAGCTAATTTTTTCAAATTTTGGTAAAGATGAGGTCTTGCTTCTGCTCAGGCTAGTCTTAAACTCCTAAGCTCAAGCAATTCACCTGCTTCGACCTACCAGAGTACTAGGATCATAAGCATGAGCCACCATGCCCAGACATACTTGGTTTTATAAATTTTTCCCAGAAGACCATGAAATTCAGACAAAGCATTAATCAGAATTTTAGAGCTGTAAGGATGATCTGACAGATGTGGAAGGTGCTTGTTTAATTCATGAGGACTGGACAATGTTTGTTCATATGATAGCTGTATAAGCCTTAACGGCACACACAGGTCTTTTCCCAAGTATCAGTTCATTCACTCAAGGTTAAACGCACTAAGTTATGTACCCTGTGTGAGGGTCTCCCCAGCATTAGAGGAATAAACATGAGCACAGCATAATCCCTGCTATGTTCTCTTTTTCTTGGAGTCATGTTAAAGTTAAACTTTCAAAAAACATTTGACAGACTCCTTCAACATTATGTTTTTCTTCTGATATTTCAGGGTATGGCAAAAACCTCTTTGCTTTGACCCTTGCCAATGCTTTTTAATTTCTCTAAGAAACTGGAAATTGCTCTCAGATCATCTCAGAAGAAAACTCATACAACCTCCATTTCATCTCAGGAAAAACTTGTTTCCTGGCATGAACAGGAAGGATAAAATGATAAAAAAAAAAAAAAAAAGATAAATGATCAGCTATCTACATTGTTCTCGAGATCCAAGGCAGAATGCAGATCACAGCAACACACCTTGGAACTGACTCAAAACACACCCTGTCTTTCTTTGCCTGGTTTTACCATCTATCTGTTTGATTTGAAATAACGTTTGCCATCTGTTTAAAGCTCAGCTTCTCTTACTTCTCTGAATGGGAATAAGTATTTTTCTCTTGGCTGCATTCCCTAACAATTGCTTTGCACTTGTGTAGAACTCCCTATGCTCAGCTGTGAACATGTCAATCTCCCCCTCTAGCCCACACAAGGTCAAGGGCAGGGGTGTCTCTGAACATCCACAGCTTATGTTGGTGCCTTGGCACTTCATATTTATTGCAATTAAACATACACACAGAAGACTTTTTTCAATAGTTCTAGAGGACCATGTGATACTGCAATTAAAAGTAAACCCGGTTAGTGTTAGAAAATCCACTTACCCAGCTCTATTCGTATTTTAGTTTGGCATATAGACAACATGGCCTTCACAGTCCCACCTCCCAAAGAACAAAATTATAAATTCTACCACTGACATATGTCAAGTGTCTTTGAGAAAATAAAGCCATGAGCACTGGTAAGAGAATCAGGAGAACTGAGTTTTAACTCTAAGTGTAACATTGGACACAATGTTTTTCTTCCATAAACCTCACTTTGTTCATTTATGAAAATATGATTTCTCAGTGTTTGAGAAAGTGTCTTCCTATGGTTTGGTAATAGTAACAGACCTAACAAGCCAACACCGATTAGCTTTCATTTCAAACAAGAGCTGATCAATATGGTCAATGTACCATGAGGCAGAATCTATCAAACAATGAAAAGAAATTGATGTGCCTAAGCTTGTGGTCAAAATCCTTCTTTTATAGATATTTAGAATTATTTTTTTACTCTCAGAAATAAACAAAAATGAAACATAGACCACATTCAAGTGTGTGCAGAGAGGAGTGAAAGGATTGGAATAAATCTCACATGCAAAACAGAAAAGAGAGCACATGGGTACAGTCAGAGGCCAAGGCCTGGAAGCTCTCAGCAAGGAGCCTCCATCACCAGGGGCATTTAAGCATATTCTAAATAACTCCTGGATAGGGATATGGTAAAGTAGATTCAGATATTGAATGATAGGTTAGCATACAGCCTCAAGAACAGGTTCAAGTTTTAAATGTGTGAGCACATAGCCAGGAGATGCATAGTGCTCTCACTTGAGTTCTGACCACACACATCTCTGTGGAAACTCTCAGGCCAGGATCAGAAGGGCACTGGTGAACCCCTGACAGTGGTCAAGGCTTTTACAGTAAAGAAATTCACCAGACATAAGCAAGCTCCCTGAAGATGCTTATAGCAGAGAGGGAGGCACAAAGAAGAAAAAGAAATTTTTTTTTAAAGAGGCCTGTAGCAGATTATAAAGCCTTGGGCTGTCATGGCCTACGGTCTAAGCCCCAACAAACAATTTTTTTTTTTCTTTGTGGCTAAGTCCACTCAGACAAATAAAGCTTCACTGTTTACCAGTGAGGTCAGCCTCTTGAGTCAGCTTCTTCCATGTGGAGAGTAAAATAGCAGATTTCAGCTTTATAAACAGGTGTCTGATTTATTCAACTTTCCATCTTCCTAGAACTACCTTATGGGAACTTATCCTACCTGAAATCAAGGGAGTTTAGAAACACCTGCTGAGATCCAGTGTATTCTCTTTTTACACAATTTTCAAAAAAGTAATTGTTTCAGACAGGTTGATGGGCTGAAAAAGTATAAAGGGGCAATAAGTAGATGGGGGGGTGTGTGTGTGAGAAACAAGTTATACTATAAAAGCTACCTGAAAGTAGAAATATTTAGGCTAAATGAAATGAACTATAAGACCAGTTGAGTTCTTTAGATTTTAACTTTTTTTCTTTGGTGAAGAAAGATCATGCAGTCTGATAGGGTTAAAAGAAAAAAATATATATATCTGAAGACATCCAAAAGCTTCACTTTCCTTCTTCACAAGAACAATACAAATGTTTATCAATAGAGAAGTAAGGACATTGTGATATATTTGTGCAATGAAATACTATACAACAATAAACATAATTGAAAAGATGTAAATGGATAGATCTAAAAATTATAGCATATCACCGTTATTGGTATTTACTTTTTACAAATTCTGAAAAAAAAAAATATTTACAAATTGAATGTTATCTTCACCATGTGGCTTTCCTAGTATACCCAAGCCTCTTATTTTTCCTTATTGTCCTAGAACAGTAGTTCTCAAACTTAACGTGCATCAGAATCCCCTGCAGGACCTGTTAAAACACAGATTGTTGGGCCCACTCCTAGTATTTTTTCATTTAGTAGCTTTGAATTTGAGCCCCCTAATTTGCATTTCTAACAGGCTTTCAGGTGATTTTAATGCTGCCAGTCCAGGGATCACACTTCAAGAACCAGCATCTTTATACTACCACTACTAGTGAACATGCTTTCAGACTGTGAACTATCTACAGATAGAGATTTTAACTTACAAATATTTGTAGCTCCCATCTCACCTGGCAAATGGGTATCATTTGTAAATATTTGCAAATTGAAAGAATTCACCATAAAACAATGTACACACACCAAACCCAGTCTGCAGTATGTGAGCTGCTTAACAGCAATGCAAAACAAACAATACCTTGATGATAATGACTTGGATATTTTAGAAAAGCAAACAAAATGTCACCTTAGGAGGAAGACCATATACTCAGAAAGGACCTCAGTGCATTTTCAGAAGCATCACATACCCAGAAGGATGGAACTTTCAACTCAGAGCTCCAAAATCACTCTTACCATTGCACCTTGATATAATAAATATATTAGGGCCAAACTTTTAGATAAAATTTATGTACATAACATCATATGTATTCAGCTGTCAATGAGATATTTTAACTATCTCAACAGGGTAGGTACTTTGCTGAGAAGCACATTCCCTTCTTGAAGATCAGTCTCTACAATAAGCCAAGATTAATCGGTAAATGTAGATTAGAGGAACAAGAGTGAGCTGGTGACTCATGATGGCCAGTAGCATGAAGCTGTGCTACACTGCTATATCCTCCTCTTTGTGGGGGGCCACACAACCTAAATTGCTAGAAGGAGAGAGCCCTAAGTCCAAAACAGGGCTAAAGACCATTTATCTCCAGATTCCTTTTTGATTTTATATAGAGCATCCACTTATATACAGCACAGGTGTTTTTTCCTCTGAAATCCACTGAATCATCGTGGAAACTAAAGATTTCACCTTCAGTCATGATGAATGGATATAGCATGCTTTTCTTATTGTAAAACTGGCTTTTAAGGTGGCTTCATTTATAGATTCATTTACTAAGTAGTCAATGCAAGACAATGCACTTATTACTGAGCTATGAAGTGAACAAGATGTAATCCTTGCCATCATAGAGATTATAGTCTAGAGGGAAAGTGACATCTAAACAGGTCCCCATCATACAATAAAGAAAATGCTATAGCGGGGATGAATAAATACAGTGGACCGTGGAAGTGCACCCAGTGGGGGGCAGATTCTGCAGGAGACAGATATCCATTGTGCGTTCATAGCACTATCAGAGGATAATTATTTTATAAAACCAACTACTAGGAGATGAGGCTTCCTGGTTTCAGCTCCAACATGCAAAGAGCCTAAAAATTGTCAGTTTCATCCCTATAATGAGAACAATTATAAGGACAATTGTAAGTTGTACAAATTTAAAAACCAACAGCTTTTCTTGGACCTATCAGAGCACTGAGGTAGCAAGGCAAATTGTCACCTGAAATCTGGAGGAACAGCTGCATATGGAGAAATACAGCAGCCTAGATCTGCTTACCTGAAGCAGAATTACTTCCAGGGTAATTCTGATCAATTGCTGGAGGCTGGATGTGGGCTAATGTGAGAACAAGAAGCTCCTGGGAGAAGGTTCCTTTCCCTCCAGGAACCCCACTAGGTTTTCAAGGCGAGGCACCAAAAAATATCCCTTTGTGATTTCATTATGAAATATGCCCAGAGCTTCTTTATAACCAACTCCTACTCTCCAAAGAAAAAGATTTTGTCAGCTCTATTTTGAAACTTACCTCAGCTAGAAGAGAATTCCTCCTCTGGGCTTCCTATCCCACTGAAACTGTGGGGAGTAGTCAACATAAGCTTTAGTGAACTAGATTGGGAGCACTGCACATGTGGAGGGAGCGAGAGGCTGAGTGGAGGTGGAGAATGTATGCAGCACAGGAACACACTTATGGAGGTCACAGCCTCGAGATGCAGGCCCACTGAAACATTGAGACTTCATCTATACCCACCATACATACCACCAAGACTTCTGTATAAAAACAGTGTATTACAACTGGAAGAACTGCAAGATGAAAACTCTCTGTGGAAAAGTGCACAGGAAAGCCCATAATTAAGAGTGTAGATAAAACACACTGGAGGAATTTGAAGCATCTGGTTCCTAGAGCTACAATAACCCTAGCCCAACTCCTAGACAGAGTCACATGAGTCTTCACACTAAGGGCCAATTTACCTTAGTTTCTATTATCATGTAAAACTTGCTCAGCTTTCAAAAAAAGATTAAAAATCGTCCCAAGAGCAAGAAAAAAGCACACTCTGAAAAGGCAAAGCAATCATCAGAACCAGACTTAAATACAACAAAGATGTTATAAATGTCAGACAGAATTTACATTCACTATGAGGAGAGGTTATTAAAAGGTACAAATATATAGTTTGACTGAGGAAATAAGACCTGGTGTTGGCTAAATCAGTGGGGTGACTATAGTTTACAGTATTTTCTTGTATGTTTCAAAAGAGCTAGAAGAGAATGATTTGAATGTTTCTAACATGAATAAAAGGCAAATATTTAAGGTGGTAGATATCCTGATTATATTGATTTAATGTTTATAAATTATATGAATGTGTTAAATTATTGCATATACCCCCCCAAAATACATACATATATTATGTATCAATTTAACATAAAGTTGGGTCACTAATGGAAAAAGCAGACGATATGCAAACATAGATCAGTAATGTTGCAAAGAGATGGAAACTTTAAGAAAGATTCAAAAGAAAATGCTAGAAGTGGTTTTGATTTCTAGCATTTTCTTTTAAATGAAGAATACCTTCACTGGATTCAGGAGTTGAGGAAAGAATCAATGAGTTTGAAGATAGGTCAATAGCAATTTTCCAAATTGAAATACAAAGAAAAAAGAATAAAAAGAAATAAAACATTTAACAACTGTTAGAATATTAAATATATATGATGGAAAAGCCAGGAAAAAAAAAGAAAAAGAAAAAATAGAGCTTATGAAATACTTCAAGTAATAACAGCTAAGAACATTCCAGAATTAATTAAGGGTACCAAATCAGAGGAAGCTCAGGGTACACTAAGCAGGATACTCACTGGACAAATACTTAGATGTGTCCTATTCAAACTGCTGAAAACCAGAGACACAAAGAAAATCTTGAAATAAGTCAAAGGGAAAAAGTGGAAATTTACAGAGCACTTTTCTCACCAGTTATAATGCAACTGATAAGAATGTGAAGTAAAAAAAATGCTGAGAAAAAAGAAAAAACAAATCCTAGACTTCTAGCAAATTCTATTCTTTATAAATAAGGCAGAAATATTTTTTGGACAAACAAAACTTGAGAGAATTCATTGTCAGTAGAACTTCCCCATAAGAAATGTTAAAAGATTTTCAGACAGAAGCAAAATATTTTTCAGAAACTTAGAAATTCATAAAGAAAGAGAATCAGAGAAGAAATAAATAGAAGTAAAATAAAATCTTTTATTTTTTATATTCTTAATTGATCTAAAATATAATCATTAGTTTAAACTAATAGTAGTTACAATGTTCTAGCTGATTTTTAGCATATGAATAAGTGAAATAAATAACAGCAATGTCACAAAATACAGGAAGAAGAAATTGGGAATAATGGTATACGGTACCTGCACTGCATACTGCATACTATGTCAAAGAATGTAGATTTAAAAAACAGGAGACTCAACTGGGTTAAAAAAATAAAGGAACATTTTTTTTCCCATAAATGTAAAAGCTGATCCCCAGATCCATATGAAAATGGAAGGGATCCTGAATAACCAAACAATCCTGAAAAAGGACAAAGTTGGAGGGCTCACAGGTACCAATTTTAAAAGTTAAAGGCTCCTTTCACTTAACACTGTGTTTAGGGTCCCTCCGTGTCTTATGGCAGTGCATTTCTTTTATTGCTAAATGATATCCCATTGTATGCATGTACCACTCTTACTCCATTCTTCCATTTCAGGGCATCTTGGTTGCTTCCAGTTTGGGACAAGTATGAATAAAGCTTCTGTAAACACTGATGCAGGTTTTTATGTGGATGTGTTCCCAACTCATTTGGGGTATGACTGCTAGATTTCTGTTTAAATTTTAAAAAATGGACTATGTTTAATTTTGTAAGAAACTGTCCAAAATTCTTTCAAAGTGCCTATATTATTTTGCATTCCCACTAGCAATGAATGAGAGTTCCTCTTGGTCTACATTCTCATCAACATTTGATAATGTCAGGTTTTTTTAGATTTTTAGTCATTCCAACAGATGTGCAATGGTGTGTCAATGTTTTTTAACAGCTATTCCTGAATGATGTATGATGTCTTCATATGTTTGTAATCTGGATATCTTCTCTGATGAGGTGTCTCTTCAGAGCTTTTGCCTAGTTTTGAAATTGAGGTGTCATGTTGTTGAAAGAGTTCTTTGTATATTTTGGGTAGAAGTCCTTTGTCAAATATATGCTCTACAATAGTTTATCCAAGACTGTGACTTCTCTTTTCATTTTCTTAGTGATATCTTTCACAAAGAAGACATTTTTAATTTTAATAAAGTTAAACTTACTGATTTGCCTTTCATGAATCATCCTCTTGGTGTTGAATCTAGATTTTGATTTATAAATTTGTATTTACATTTATTGTATATTTTGAGTAAACTTTTGCAAAAAGTATAGGGTTTGTATCTAGATTCTTTGGGTTTTTGTTTTGTTTTGTTTGTTGCTTTGTTTTTTGTTTTGCATATGGATATCCAATTATCCCAGTATCAATATTTGTTCAAAATATTCTTATTCCTTCATTCAATTGTCTTTACCCCTTTGTCAAATATTAGTTGACTATATTCAGTGGGCCTATTTCTATGTCCTCTGTTCTATTAAACTTAAGTGTTTGTCAATTATTTTTCCAATATTCAGTTGCCTTGACTATTATAGATTTATAGTAAATCTTGATGTATGGTAGTGTCTGTCCTCCATCTTTGTTCTTCTTAAGTATTATGTTAGTTATTCTGGGTCTTTTGTATTTGCGTATAGAATCCATTCATCAATACCTACCATATACCTGGCTGACATTTTGATTGAGCTTACATTGAATTTGTAGAGCAAGTTGAAAAAAATTTACATTTGTGCAATGTTGAATCATCCTATCCATGAACATGGAATATTTCTCTATTGATTTTAATCTTCATTAATTTATTTCATAGGAGTTTTATAGTTTTTCTCATGTAGATCCTGTATATATTTTGGTAGGTAATATCAGAGTATTTCTTTCCTTTTCTTTCTTTTTTGTTATTTGTATGCTAATGTAATTGTATTGTGTTTTAACTTTAAATTCTGATTATTCATTTCTAGTATCTGGAAAACAAACATATCAGCCTTGCATCCTGCAACCTCACTACACTCACTTATGAATTTCAGAGTTTGTTGTTAATTCTTTGGGATTTTCTACATAGACAATCATGTCATCAGTAAACAAATATAGCTTTATCTCTTCCTTTCTAATCTGTACACTTTTTATTTTCTTTTGTTGTTTTCTTATATTAACTATGACTTCCTGTATGAAGGGATTTTTTTGATTGTTAGCATGGCATCATGGCTCAAAGCAACCTGAAACTCTTGGTCTCAAGTGATCCTCTTGCCTCAGCCTCTCAAGTAGCTAGGGCTACAGGCATCTACCACAATGCCTGGCTAGCTTTTCTATATTTAGTAGAGACAGGATCTTACTCTTGCTCAGGCTGGTCTTAAGCTCCTGAGTTCAGGTGATTCACCCACCTTGGCCTCAGAGTGCTAGGATTACAGGTATGAGCTACCATGCCTAGCCTATATGAAGTTTAATAGGTATGGGGAGAGGGAACATTTCTATCTTTTCCCAGTTTTGAGGGGGAGCATCTAGTTTTTCATCAGTAAGTATAATGTTAGCTGTAGGTTTGTCGTAGACATTCTTAATCACATTAAGCAATTTCCCCTCTACTACTAGTTTACTGAGAGCTTCTATCTTGAATAAGTATTAGATTTTGTCAAATGTTCTTTCTGAATATATTCTGAATATGATCAGATGATTTTTCTGCTTTGGCTTGTGATTTAATGAATTATATTGATTTAGTTTTGAATACTGATCCGGCTTTGCATATCTGGAAAAAAGTTCTACTTGGTTGTTGTATAGTTCTTTTATTCATTGTTGGTTTTATTCAATTGTTGGTTTTGATTTGGTAACATTAGGTTGATGACTTTCACATCTATGTCCATGAGAAATATGTCTATAATTTTTCTTTCTTTTAGTGATTTAGCTACTTCCCTCTACTTCCACTTTCTGGAAGAGATTATAAACAAATAGTATAGTTTATTCCTTAAATGTTAAATAGAATTCACCAATAAATCCACATGGATCTGGTGCTTTGTTTTTGGAAGCACCTGAATATAGAAATTAGTCTATTTGTGTTATCTATTTCTCCTTGTGTGAATTTTGATGTTTAGTTTCTTTCAAGAAATTGATTTATTTCATCTAAATTATTAAATTTTTGATCATAGAGCTTCCTTATATTCCTTTATTATCTTTTTAGTGACTTCAGAATTGGTAATAATTACCTCTTTAATTTCTGATTTAGTCATTTTTATCTTCTCTTTTTTTATGCTGGCTAGAGGTTTATCAATTTTATGGATCTTTTTAAAGAATCAACTCTTAGTTGTGTTGATTTTCTCTATTGGTTTCCTGTTTTCAATCTTATTGATTTTTACATACTGGATCTACAGAGATCTTTGGCATTATTTTAATTGATAATGATCCTCCTAAAACCGAAATAGGTTGGAAAACTGAAATAATGGAAAAAGTCTAGATCTTGTAGCACCAAGTTGATTTATATCACCACAATACAGAGGTAATATAGCACTTAAATTAATTTCAAGATATAAACCAGTACACTGATTCCTTGAATAAAGGTGAGGCTGGTCTGTTTAGCTACTGATCAGCCAAAATTTTGTACTTTTAACCTTCTCAGAAAGACTGACAGGCATTTACCAGGGCAACTGCAACTTGAGGAAGAAGAAAACATCAGAATTTAGAGGAACTGCTTGCTGGACATTAACCCTGAACTCGTGATAATTCCTACAAAGTCAAAACACCATAATGAGCCAGTGTAGGAGTTTGTGGATATCACATGATCAATGAAGTTTTAGTTCAAATCCTTCTCACAGTGGGCACAATGTGTCTCTGTTCCCACCTTGTGGATATTTCTCAAGGTCTAAAGTGTATAGTTGGAACTAAAAAATTCCCCTAATTGACAGAATTCCCCAGATTATTTTTTTGACTCCTGGAATAGAAGCTGTTGTTGTAGAAAAGGGAAATGGAAGCCCCTAGAATGGCCTCAACCTGCCAAAATGGTGACCCAAAAGCAATGCCACACTCCAGGAGGGACTGCAGAGGTTTGTGCCACCATCAAAGACTTAAAAGATGCAGGAGTGGGCGGCATCCATGGCTCAAAGGAGTAGGGAGCCGGTCCATATACCAGAGGTGGCAGGTTCAAACCCAGCCCCAGTCAAAAAAAAAAAAAACTGCAAAAAAAGAGAAAGAAACAGATATAGTGATTCCTATCACATTATTATGCAACTCTCCTAGCACAGTGTATTTTCTAGAACCTCTTTAATTTCTGATTTAGAACATTTCCTAAAGCACATAGGAAGGCTTTAGGAAAGCTATATATTAATAGCTACTAATCTGGAGAATTTTTCTTTTCTTTTTTAAACTTGTTGATAAGATCAATAGAAATAGTTTGCTTTTAGTTGGCAGGAACATCAGTATAGCTTCATGGTCTAGCTAGAGGTACATCATCTCTCAAACTCCATGTCAGAATTTAGTCAGGAAGGACTACAATCCTCTACACTTCATAGGAAAGCATGCCTGTTAATTATCTATTCCCTGAGGACTGGAACAAATGAGCAAAATGTAGCAACTTCTGTAAACATCTTGACAAAACACATGCATGCTACAAGGTGGCACATGAATTTCAGAAAAACTCAAGAGCTTTTAACTTTGGTGAAATTTCTAGGGGTCCAGAGCATATTGAGATATCTTTACCAAAATGAAGGTAAAATTGATGCATCTATCCTCTCCTATCATAAAGAGACAAAAAGCTAGTGAGCTTCTTAGCACTTTAGAAGATATATATATACTATAGGCCACACACCGAGAGGGAAAGAGTAGCAAAAAATGTATACACATTTTAAGAAAGAAATCTATAATAAAATTGTAATACTCAAATCACGTTTGACTTCAGCAATTTCAGGAGGTGCTCAAATGTTACTTGCATTCATCTTTTCTTATCAGCATATATTGAGAATTACCATTTCAATGCATTTTTCTCCTTTCTTAAAAAGTGTATTCTTTTTTGGCACACTCTGTAAACACACACACACACCTTATTTGGACATGTTACTTCATCCACAATTGACACGAAAGAAATAGTCCAGTGGTTCCATATGAAAGCTATAACCCAACCACAGCCCAAGATGAAGGGGAAAGAAGAGGGAGAGGGGAGGGGAGCAAGGGAGGAAGGGTGGAGGGAGGGTAATTGGTGGGACACACCTACGGTGCATTTTACAAGGGTACATGTTAAATCTACTAAGTGTAGAATATTAATGTCTTAACACAATAACTAAGAAAATTAGGCGAGGGCTATGTTAACCAGTTTGATGAAAGTATTTCAAATTGTATATAAATCCAGCACATTGTGCCCCATATTTGCATTAATGTACACAGCTATGATTTAAAAAAAAAAAAAAATGATGGCTGAAGTGAGAACATTTAAAAAAAAGAAAGACAGAAAAAAATGGTCCAGTGGTCCACTGGTGCCAATAAAAGACCTAAGGTTCTTGTGACCTGTAACTACCTACACACTAATCCCTGTAACCAGGGGATGGTATATTCTATCTTATAATTTTTATTTTATTTTACTTTTATTTATTTATTTTTTCATTTTTTGGCTGGGGCCAGGTTTGAACCTGCCACCTCCGGTATATGGGGCCAGTGCCCTACTCCTTTGAGCCACAGGTGCTGCCCTATTTTTTTATTTTTTTTAAATCATAACTGTGTACATTAATGCATTTGTGGGGCATAGTGTGCTGATTTTGTATATGATTGGGCATGCTTACATCAAACTGGTTAACATAGCCTTACCTCTCTTACTTAATCATTGCACTGAGACATTTATACTCTTAATAGATTTGACATGTGCCCCTGCATTTTGCACACAGTGGGATGGTATATTATAATAGGCTTACTCCATTCTAGTACTGTTTCTGGACAAGAAAAAGAGTCAGCCTCAGCCACAGGGCAGGGAATGCTCAGAGGAGTGCTTTACTCAAAGCAGCCAACAGAGCAGAACTGGGAGGGAAAGGAGGAGGAAGGAGGAGGACAGCAGCAGCGGCAACGTCAGAGGTCTGTTCACTGCACTGTGGAGACAAATGAGTAACCACAAACAGGTGTTCTGACAATTCAGATGAGGAAAGAGTCTAAGAGCTGTGACCCTCCAGAGCACTTCTCACAGGCTGTAGAACTTGAATGGAGATTGCACTCACGAGTCCATCATGCCAATCCGTGTATAGCAACAGTAAAAATTAATGATGAAGAGGAGGGTGGGGAGAACTCAAGGATAATCATTGCTTTCCACCCTTGTTTGGGGACTGTGTAGATGCAGCTGGAAAAGTTAGAAAGAGCTCTATTCTCATTAAATTTGTAAATCTTGAATCTCATCATGTGCATTTTGTAGTCAAATAAATTGATACTCGAGATAGTGATTCTAGGGAAATGTAATTTCCTTCACATAATGTCTCATCTGACCTTAACACAACACTGGAACTTTCAAATGTTTTTCTAATACAGAAAAGATAGAATTAAGCAGCAATTAACTGAATATATTATCTTTCTTAGCTATTTGAACTTCATTTTAAATGCCTGCATTTTAAAAAATATTGTTTATTTTAATAGCGATGTTTAATAACTGGGTGACAATTTCACCATCTTGATGTATTATGTTTCAGAGACACATGAGGCTAATAGGAATGAGATGATTACCTATGTGACCTAAAACATTTATCTGAGACCCCAACTACTCATGTGACCTAGAATATTTATCTGAGACCCTGACTACATGTGTGACCTAGAATATTTATGTGAGACACTAACTACTTCTGTGACCTAGAATATTTATTTTGGACCCTGAGAGACATATCCATTTCAATGGCATAAATGCTTACTTATATAGAAGTTGATCTCATTTATGAATTTCAAAGAAAATACTTAGATCCCCAAATCTCTGCCTCAGAAAAACTTCACAAGACATACTTACGAGGCCAGAGGGTGGCAGAAATGGCTGCTACCCAGTCATAAGTGAGCAGATGTCACGGCTGTGCACTGTGACCAATAGATTTATAATTGCTATAAGCTAAAAATGCCCACAGTCAGGGTTATCCTAAAGGCTGTGTATGATGAATTGGGTGGGAAATGGAGTGCTTAAAACCTAAAGTCAGTAATTTTTTTGTATTGTGTTTGTTTGTTCATTCATTTAAACCAATGATATTGAATGTGTCAAAAGAAAAATTACCAACAGTTCCTTGGAGATAATGTCCCTCATGAAGTCACAAAATCAAGTCCCAATCCTAGACCCTAAATCCCTCTCTTTCCCCTAACAATAATAGAGTGGTAACATACTTTTGTATTACGTGTAGAAGAGGTAAGTGGAGATGGTCTGGAGCTGCCCAGCAGCTTAATTTTCCCAGCAAGTTACAATTTTTCTTTAACTCTCTTCCCTCCCCTAAGATACAGTAGGGTAAGCACCGGAAATCAGATGCAGATGACCGGTTTCAGCTCTACCTCTAACCAGCGGGGAACATCTTCGGCAAGTTACTTACTATCTCTGATTCTCCGCCTCTTCATATGCAATAGAGAAACATTGTCATTTTTCAAGCTAACCTAGATTGTTATGAAAGTGTGTGCTACATGATTACACCTATAATGTATTCATTCCATCAAGAATAGAATCACTTACACTTCCAAACTGCAATTAAAAATGAATAAAAAGAGGTTCTCAACCTGTGGGTCGTGACCCCTTTTAACTGTATTAAAGGTTCACAGCATTAGGAAGGTTAAGAACCACTGGAGAAAAAAAGAGAGGAAGAGTGGCTGACACTTTTCCCCTTCTCTAGCGCTTTGCCTAAACCTCCACTATGGAATTTGGTCATTTTCAATGAATGTGTCTTACCTAGAGGAAACTCAGTTTCCTGAAAGATATATAAACTTTGTTCCCAGTTTCCAGCAAATCTTTGACACTGGGACATATTTTAGGCCATAAGAAGCAAAACGGTTGGAATTAAAGTGTTCATTCTCACTTACTACAACAGTAGTGGTGGCCATTGAGGTGTTTGCTTCCTTCCTAATTTGGTAGATGCAGAATATCACGACCTCTCTGGGCAGGGTGCTGTCTCTTGATTATAAAAATGTGTCTCCTTTGTGGAGCAAGCCCTTTGCCTCCACTCCAGGACAGAATGATTCCTGTTTCTTGGATCTCATGTAGTAAAAGACTATCTACCTTGAGTTTCTCTTTCTCCTAATTGATGCCTTTGGCAGCTCTTTCTCATGTCTTTCTTGACCAGAAGTTATTTTGTACCAATTGTCCTGTTGCCTTTCAGAAGCAGACCAGTTCTTCAGTGGAAGGTAAGGATGCTCCAGAAACAATATTAGTATTCACATGGTATACTGGTCATCTAAAAGGGCAGATTCCTTGAGGGGCAGTGTAGCAGGATAATCAAAATAACCCTGAGCCATAGCAAGCGGGAACACAGGCTTTGTCCAAACCAATTTACTGTGTCATCTTGGGAAGATGACTTAACCCCTCCACATCTTCTCTCAGTACAAGTAGTACAAGATAATTTCTGAGCCCTCTTTTATTCTGGATATCCAGAGTTAAAGGCATATTTGTGTCACTTTATGGTGACAGCAGAATTGTCTGTATATTGAGAATAGTTAGAGCCAAAGCCAAGAAAATCAGCTCTACATTAGGCCCAACAATAAATCTGTGTAATCTTGGAATGAATAAATGTGAGAAAAGGGCTAGTGAATCTGATTCCCTATGTATGCCTGTGAGCCCATGTCAGGTGTGTACTTAAGCAGCAATCCTGGGGACTTTCTATAATGGCTAAGGAAAGTTGGGCTGATTAAAGCTTCCAGAATGAGTGAGTTGGCTAGCCGCATGCTTCAATAGTTATTAAAATTATGACCATATATTATATCTTTCTCTTGCCGGACTAGCATCACCAAAATAGCCACTAATGTCATTTTGTTCTTCCAACTAAAACATTAAGGAAGAATGTCATCACTCAGTAAGTAGAGATTTGTTTCACTAGATACTGTAACTTCATAGGTCATTCATTCTTTCAGTGAACACTGAGAAACTGCTGTGTACCAGACACTGTGAGATTCTGACTGGACAGCACATACAAATCAGACCTCTGTCTGTTCCAAGGAAGTTTATGCACAAACACGCACCCTGTTACACACACTCATACAGCTATAATAAGGGGCAAAAGTGATAAATAAGCACCAGGAGGGAGGCACAGATGAAGCAATCAGAGAAGGCAGATATTCCAATTCAGGGCATAAAGCAAGAATTTTATGGGGTAAGAATCGTGTCTTGAAGGCTGGATTAGGGTTGACCTGTGGAAATGACATGAAATAGCAAAGGCTAAAAAACACATCATAAGTGAGAATGAAACGGACACCAGTTATAACACCTAACATTTACCAAGTACTAAGAACTTCAAATATAAGGTCTCAGGGAATCCTCAGAACCGCCAAGGGCTGGTCGGACTGCACGCCTATCTTCAGATGGGGAAACTAAGGCCCAGACACCTTCCCCAAGTTCTCCCAGTAAGACATAGTAAACTGCTAAGGCTGGATGAAGCACGTGGCTGTAGCAAGGAAGAAGGAAAATATCTAAAGCCATCTAAATGGTTCCTTGTGGCTGGAGAATAAATAGACTAGAATGCTGGATTCAGTGAATGAAACTGAGGAGGAATTCAAATGAACTAAATAGGCAGCAGAAAGTAAGGCCCTCCATATTCACATGCATAAAGCAAAACCAAGCAAAGCTGTCTCTGCTCTGCACATCATTTAAAGTGGCCCCAAACCAACACTCCTTGAGCACCTTGTCAGTGACTTTTGATGTGGCAGTCCCATCTCAAAGTAATGTCAGTGCCTTTTCTAATACGACCCTGTCCTTAGGCATAAAGGTGGGGAAACCAGGCTGGAAGACAGTTCATCTTTTTAAAATGTTATATTCAATTTAGGCTTTGACATTTGAAAAATGTATATATGTATGCAGGCACCTGACATATATACATTATATACATTATAATTCTTGCCAATCATTTCCATCCTATCATTGGGAATTGACAACTGAAGATGATACAACTTAAAATCCCCTGGCACTTACACACTCTCCACATTGCCCAGAAAACAATTAAATTGTGTCGCTTCTGTGCTTTAGTCATCATAACATGATTCTATTACTCCACTGAGTTGGTTGGTAACCAGATGTACATACGGCATTTAGCAAAGACAGGTCCCCTAAGTGGACACACATTAATTCCTCCCTAAAAGTCTTGTAAATAAAAGATGCACCAGAACCTCAAAGGATGCTCTGTTGTCACAGAGATTAGTAAATTGGCCTGGATTTTTTTTCTCTTGTTTGATCAGCCGTTTAGGAATTAAATTCCACTAAGCCGGCCACACTCATATTAAAACTGCGTATTATCTACACCAATCTTTTCTGTAAAATATGAAATTCCGATGAGATGTGTGTATGCTGCCATTAGTAAGTTTGTGCTATGGGGATTTGTACTGAGTCTACATTATTTATAATTGGTTTATCATTTCAGCAGCTATGCAGAAATACAGTTAATAGCTAAAACATGCATCCTCCAAGGACATCTATTCCAGGTCTCTGTAAGTTAAATTAGCACCGTTTTTATCTCTGTCTTTCATTTCCCCATTTAGCACACTGCTTTAATACGAATAGCTATTATTTATTGAGCATTTATCATTTTTTGTGTTTTTTGACTCTGATTTTGATCAAATTTTAAAAAGACTCGAGACATCTCTTGCAGTTGTTCTGGGTTATGATTTTAAGGTCTGATGCCTTTAATACAGCAGAGCATTCAGTGAGTAACCTAATACCCGTTTCCTGCAACTGGTAGTAATCCCGTGCTGAAATCCTATGATTGAAGTGATGTTCCCCCTGAGAAAAAATATTTTAAAAGCTTATTTTAGAATGAAGATAGTCATTTGGTATTGTTCACTTAGAGAGAATTGTCAAAGGAGATATAAAAGCAATGGTATTTCTCTAGATAAATGTTCACAGCCTATGTGAAATGTTCACAAATTCAAAAATTTAACTACTTCAGCCATCTTTTCTCCCCAGCCACTAAATGATTTTTCCCTTACATTTTTTCATATGTTATGTATTTTTACATAGCCTGGTGGCTAGTTGGACATTTTTTTGCCTGTCTACCCATACATACTCATTTCAATAACTCAGCATATAAGTGTATTTAATATACAACTGGTGTTTGTAGAAGCCCCTTCCACTAATTATTGGATTAAAGTGAAATGCATAGAATTATTTGAAATTGTTTCAGTTTGAAATTACCCAAATTATAAGGGTTACTGTTTAAAACATGACATGTCTTGCCAGAGGGAATTCCATTTTTTTTAAATTTTTTTTTAAGAGATGGAGACTTGCTATATTGCCTAGGCTACACCCAAACTCCTGGATTCAAGCAATCCTGTTACTGCTGCCTCCTGTGTAGATGGGACTACAGGTGCAAGCCGCCACCTCCCACTTGCCACAGGGAATTTTAAGTAGCCATTTGTGATCATTAAAATGCATATCTCAAAGAAAACTGAAACCACCACTCAAGTTTTTTATGTATTATTGAACAGAAAGACCTACTCAATAAGAAATCAAACTCCTGTTTTCCAGAATTTCACCATAATTTTATTTTATATTTACAGTCTTCAATTTTTAATGCAAGGATTTTGCTGAGGATTTGGGGGATTAGGGAATAGAGATGGGGGTGTGGAGGGCAGGGATCAGAGGTCTGATATGGACAACAGTAATTATTAATAAAGCTAACAGGACGTGAAAGTCTTCCAGAAGAAATTCTTGCAGCCAGCTTTGCGTTCTCGAGGGGCCATCGCTGGGTTCGAGTTAGCAGATCTCTGCAGCTCCAGCCTCATTTCATCCTGCTCGGAGGCGGGGGACAAATCTTCGGGTTCCAGGGCATCGTTCTCTGTCTGGTTGGGTTCAGACAGCAGCTCTGCCAGGAAGTACTTGGCCAGTTCCTGTATAGGGAAGAAGGGAAAGGAAAAGAGAGAAAGAGGAAAGGAGGAGGAATAGGGGGAAAAAATGAAAATGCTTAGTCTGAAGAACAGATTTCGTCACACACACAAGCCCCAGTTTTCACAGCTGTGCAGTTTTCGTCACACTTAAAATCAATTAAGGATATCAAATAAAAGGAGTTGATATAGTCACCAAGTTACACAATAAAGATACAGAAACGCAAATGTTTCTGCAAGCTTTATGCCCTTGCAGGCTTCACACATGCGTCATTAAACCGACAGTTGAAGTCAACCTCCATAATGAGCTACCAAGTGGAATCGTTCTCACCATCTTCACTACGCAAACTGTGGCGGAACAGGGCCTTTCACCATTGCAAACAGACCGTGTTGGGTCTGTAAAGGGCCCCTTGCCCCAAGCCCCCTTGTAGGTAAAGAAGGTACCGCTTAGGAAGGCGCTTAGTAAGGCGGCTGCATCCGGGGTCCAGATTTCAGCACCTGGGTCAGCACCTCCTTGAGCACCGGGGATGGAGGCGGTCATCCCTTTCGGTTCAGACAACTACCCGGGGCTTGGCATTTTCTTGAATACCAAAGAACTCACCTGAATTCTGGCCAACTGCTCCAACCAGGTAAGAGGGGATTGTAGACTTTGAAAGTTTTCGCAAAAACTTTGGAAGCTGAGGGAGGAACCCAGGAAAGCCCCAGTCCAGCACCTCTCAAGCGCAAAGCCTAAGGGAGGACAGCGGATCCCGGAGACGGGAAAAGGAAAAAAGAAAGACTTCGAGGGAGTCTCCTTACCTGCTTCCCTGCGGCAGCGGCCAGGGACTTCTGCAGAAACTGACGGAGTCTGGGGTCCGAGGGCGCGGCGGCGACACCGCCCAGGGCCAGGACGATGGAGAGCGCAGCCAGCGCGCACTGAAGGCGGCAGGACAGCATCTCGGCGGCGCCGGGGATGCCGATCTAGAGAGCGGTGGGTCAAACTCCAGGAGCAAGTCTGCAGGCAGCGGCGACCGCTCAGATCCTCGGCCACTCCTAAAGCGGCTTGCGAGCTCTCCGCCGTCTCACCCCCTTTTAAACACTCTCTCTGACGTCAGGATAGGAGGCGCCCCCAGATCTCACCAGCGCTTTTACGCACCATTAGCCTCGGGAAATCACTCACAGAAGTGAGGGGAGGCGGCACAATCTAAAGTGGCTTACTTAAATAAATAAATAAAACCGCGCCCGCACCAGCACACAGGATCCCACATGCTGCACTATTCATACAGTCTTTTATTTCTGTCGCTGATAAGAACGCATTCCATAATTTCACTCACACACACGCACAGCTGCACACTCGGTGACACACAAACAGATGCTCAAAGAGCAAATACACAGTGGCACATAGGTGCACACGCATCAATGCACCTGCACAACTCTGTGTGTCATTGTACTCAAACATTTTAGGAGGGCCTGATAAATGTAAAAAGTGTGTGTGTGTGGCAAGTGGAGATTCAGAATCATTGCTCTCAAAATAGATTTGAGAATGGAATGTGAACAGAAGAACTGGCCCCCTTCCTCTTCCTCCATTATCTCTGTAAAAAGGCTTGTAGACGAGCATGTAATGGGGCTCTACACGAGCTTCCCTCTCCTCTACATGGGGGAGAAGGTAACTTTGGCTCCCCTCCCCTCGTCTTTCCCAACAACAGAGAAACTTCTGATCTACCTGCCTTGACAAAATATACTGAGAGACAGAGAGAGAGAGAAGGCAATCTCAGAAATTTCCAATAAACCTCAGAATGTGAACCTTTAGGGCCTAGAAAGGGTCGGTTAAGTTGTGCTGACTCACATACTGTACAATTTATACAAAGGCGAGGCCTCCACATTTCAAGGTCAGGGTTCTTTCCATTCAACTCTGAGTTTTCTAACAGATTTCTGGCCAGTGGGAACAAGGCCAGATCAGGAATCCCTCAGTCTGAACATGTAAGAGTCCAGGAACCCCCTGAAGACACAACCCTTGTTATATGTGTATATGTAGGCAAAGAATCAGTACACTCTCAGCTACATAAAGCCTTCTTTGCTTCCTTAAACACACACGCACAGTTTAAGGAAACCTGTCACAGGATTCTGATTGTAGTCTGGTTAAGGGTTTGCCGTCCGGGTCAGAGTTCTGACAGGTTTTTGCCAGATACTTCTTTGTCAAGGAAAGAGCAGCTAATTTCCTGGCACGGACCAGATGATCCCTTCCTCTTCAAGGGCTGATATTTTGTGAGCTTTAAAAAACCAATATTAGCTAAAAAGATATGCTGCATCTCCAGAAACCAAGGGAAGCTTGCACTGGGAATTTGAATATTCTCGAGGCATAGACCCAACCCACACTGTTGAGAGGCAGGAGGGGTTTGGAAGATGTCCTGAACGGCTTGAATAATTGTCACTATGTCCTTTCGTGCTTGTAAGCCAAGACAACGAGAGAATGCACAGCAAAAAAGTGGTAAAGCTTCCACGGCTTTGCAAATTCTGAGGCTGAGTACAAAGTGAGGCATTAAAAAGTCACTCACGCATGTGGGAATAGTCCAGGGAAGCAGTGAGTCTGCAGCTACGGAGCCCGATCAAGAAATACATGCTGTAGTCACTCCACATCCTGCGGCTCTCCCTGGCCCTTGACTGGGGACTCAGAGTTTAGTTACATTATCACAGCCCCCCAACACACCTCCAAATGATCTCCTATCTCCTTTACAGGACTTGGTCCTCAGCACTCCCACTGAGGAAGGAAGGAGAGCTTTTTTTTCTAAAACAAGGGCCAGCCGAAGAGCAAACCACAGCTCCCCATCTTGCTCCCTCCCCAGACTCCGCTCCTCCTCTTCCTCACCCCGGCCTCCCTCCCACGTGTTTTCCTCTCTCCCCTTCTCCTTTCCACAGCCTTTCTCTGAATTCCTTTCTCAGGATCTTCCTTCTTTTCATTCTTTCTCCCTGTCCTCAATCTCTTGGTCTTTCCTCCCTCCCTCCACCATTTTCTGACATTGGTCTGGCTCCATCTGGCTCTTTTTTTTGCCTTCTCCACTCTTCTCCCTCCCTCTTCACCTGGTTAGCCATCGTCTGTGACTTTAGGGATCTCCTCTCCTCTTGTCTCCTAGTTTCCTCTCCAACTCATGGCCTCTGGCTGTTTACATGCCTACCTGTGTCTCAAAATGAGGATTTTGTATTGGAAGAGAACCTGATAGTTATGTAATAAAACAAGGAGGCTGGTGGAAACCCAGTGAAAGTCTGGGTTTCTTCCTTCCTAAGTCCTGTTGAAGGGCCGAGGCTGTAAAGGAGACAACTTCTAGGTTTTATCTTTGTTTTGTTTTATGGCTTCTGATTGTTATGAGTTAAGGACACTTAGAAGGGACATGAATTCTCCCTTAAACCCCCACCCTTAGCCAATTTTAGCATGAAGGTTGTCTTACTCAAAAGCACTACAAATCGCTCCAAAGCTCTGTGCAGTCAACCCCCAGAGTCCCTTTCCCAGTTCCCAGATGCTGGCAGGGGAAGGTGGTTCGTGGCTGTACTGGGTGCCCGATTTCAAGACCTACCCAGGTCACTAGGACTCACCTCCTCCCATTCTTACACAGCCCTCTGTGGTTCACAAGCACGTCCTCTTCCAGGGCACGTTCAGAGCACGATACTCCCACCTCACAGCAGAGGGGGCACAGACAGGAAATGGCCAAGTCAAAGGGAGAAGGCTACTTACCTTCAGAATGCTTCACCCTCCCCTGACTCAGAGACGCCAGAAACACCAGCAGCACTGGCACAGCCAGGACACACACACCCCTAGACAGCATCAGGCTTCCTCTGTGTGGAGATCTCTTGGCTGGGACGTGATTTTCCATCCTCCTTGTGGAATGTGCATTGCAGGTGACAATCTGCCACAGTGAGAAGCAGAAACTCATTTACAAAGAAAACAATGCAATCTGTGAGGAGACACAGGCATTCAGCATTCAGCGTGGCAGGGAAGGAGAGCCGGGAGACCTGGGTTTTCATCTGCTTCTGCCACAGCCAGCTGGGGGCGTCCTCGCTGAGCCTTGGTTTCCTTGCTTACAACATTAAAGCTTGATCAGACATCTGTAGGATTCCTTCTAGCCCCAGTAATTAACAAGCTTGAGTTGGAGGAGACAAAAGGGCAAACTAGAATATGCGTGGCACTAAAGTGCTTAAGTGTCTCAAAATGAGGATTTTGTATTGGAAGAGAACCTGATATTTATGTAATGACACAAGGAGGCTGGTGGAGAGGACATTTCACAGGCCTGCTAGAAAACCTACTCTTGAGTCCTGCTCCTGCTACTGACATGCCCTCCCCACTCTGGGCCTCAGGTTATCCGTCTATAAAATTGATTCACTAGATTTTTTTCCTTTTTTTTTTTTTCGTTTGTTTTTTTGAGACAGAGTCTCACTTTATCACCCTTGGTAGAGTACCGTGGCATCACAGCTCACAACAACCTCTTGGGCTTAAGCAATTCTCTTGCCTCAGCCTCCCAAGTAGCTGGGACTACAGGCACCCACCACAGTGCCTGGCTATTTTTTTGTTGTTGCAGTTATCATTGTTGTTTAACTGGCCAGGGCCAGTTTTGAACCCGCCACCTTCCGTGTATGTGGCTGGAGCTGTAACCACTATGCTACGGGTGCCGAGCCACACTCGATTATTTCTATAGGTAATCACTGAGAAGCTGCATTATTTGAGTTGCTGATAATAAGAGAACTGGACACACAAGATCTCAGCAAGAGAGATTAAACAATAAACACATTTATTAATACATGTCCAAACTTACAACTGTTTTTAAATTTTTTGACATTTTTTTAAATTTCAGATTGATCCAAGGGTACAAACGTGTAGATTCCATTGTTTACATTTCTAAGGTAAAGTTCAGGTTGCAGTTAAGTCCTTCACCCAAGCAGCGTGCTGAAGACTTTCACATAACTGGCAAGGATTAAAGCAAAGTATGGATGATGATGGCAGGTGGAAGACCCCTCTGGGAAGGAGCTCTTTGAGGAGAGACCTGAGTGAGGTGAGTGAGCCAGGCGTGCAAGTATCTGAATGAAGAAAATTGCTACTCATGTGAAAAGACCGTCAGTGCAAAGGACCCCAGGCCTAAGTGTGCTTGGCACATTCAAATAGCAGCAGCAGGACAACAGGTCCCACACAGTGGGTGGGAGAGGGGGCAGCAGGGCAGCAGGTGACAGAATACGGAGAGCTGTGAAAGCCAGGGGACAGAAACCACTGAAGGATTTTGAGCAAGGGACTGACCTGATTTGATTTAAAAAGAAAAAATACTGCCTTCCATCTGGGGAGACTTAACTGCGGAGGGCAAGGGTCTAAGAAAGGAGATAACGCAAAACCCTTGATGAGAGCAGAGGAGCCAGGATAAAGGGAGCATGGATTTTCTTTTTGGCTTGTACAAAGCCACTTCGAACCCCCCTGGTATGAGTATTGTCTCTCAACCATAGTGCCCATGTCATGTCCCAAGTCCCAAAGCTGTGGCTGGGGTTGGATGGTGGGGGAGTTGTGGCTGTTAATGGGGATCCTATGAGCTAGACCTCGCTTGGGGTGTGCTTGGGGCCAGGGTGGCAGCCATGAAGAAAGTGAGGACTGGTTGGACGTGAAGATTATTTGAGGTACAGTGGACAGGGCATGCTGAAAATCTGTTTGGATAGCAAGTTAAGGAAAATCAAAAGAACCTTCGACAACAGCTAAAGAGTCACCTGAACATCTAAAATGCCTTCAAGTTTCACAAATTCCAGAGAGTGCAGGCAATGAATTTATGGCAAAAAACTTCTCCTGGATCTTTTGCATATAAAAAACCCTTTTATTTTCCAGACAGAAGAAAGTGAGGAATGAAGCAAGTGGAAGATAGAATGTAGAAAGAGCCTGGGTTGAGCGTCTGAGGCCCTGGCTTTAAAGGCTTCGTTTTTTTCTTGCTTACGATGCGCTGGATAATCCTGACCTTTCCTGAACAGGATCTGAGAGGCAGATCAGACAATTCAACTGCAAGTGCCAACCCGTGAAACCTCACACAACCAGGTTTGTGGTTGCTGCTCAGATGGAGGCAGCCAAGGGGTGACAGCCGATGATCTGGTTGGTCACACTGGGAGCTGGCGTGTCCCTGCAGAGGCTCTGACCCAAGTGGACACACAAGCCTTCCTCACCCTGGGAACACTCAGGGTGCGATGCCAAGGTCCAGGAGAGCTCTTCTGCAGAAATGTGGGAGATGGGTGCGGAAATCCCTCCATTAAGAATAGTCTCTTCTCTCTTATGTTTGTCTTGGAGACATAACACATTAAAACTTGAAACTGTTAACATTTTAGTGGGTAATATTGGTTCATTTGTCTTCCAGGTTTATAGCCAGCTAGAGGCAGGCTTGATCTAAGTGAAGTCGGGGGAAGATCATTTTGGAGGGAGCAACCATGAAATAGAGGGCAGGTGGGAAGTGCCGCTGGGGACAGCAACAGACCATGACCGTGAAGACTCTTCTTGCCCAAAGACAAGGTGCTTGAATGAGAATGCCATGGAGAGCTTTTCATCTAGGCATTCCAACCTCCAAAGAGCCCAAGAATTAGATTTGGTAGTTCCCTAACGCCTTCCATTCAGCTAAAAAGGTCCCAGCTCAGGCCCCTGGAGCTGCTGATCATAGAGAGGCCAGACGTTCTGTCCAGATTGGCCTTTACCACCTTCCACAGAGCTGAGGCCAAAGTGACGGCCGTGGGTAACAAAGCGCTTTACCTTTTTTCACGGGGGGAGGTGAGTGGTGACTCTTAGCCCCCGTGTCTGGCAGTAGCCTCTTCTCCAGTCTCTATCCATTCACTTTCTAGCTCAAAAACTTTAAATGAGCCCACACTCCCAACGGCTCAAATGCAAACACATGAGCCTGACAGTATCGTCTCCTCAGACCCACCTGATTTCCTGACAGATCAATCTCACTGTGTCACTCCTTGTCAGCCAGCCACCCTAGTCCCTGGCACATACCCTCCCACGGCCACCTGTACATGCTGTTCTCTCCTCCCCTCCTGTGATATCTTTGACCCATCTCAGACTGCTAAGATCATGAGCTTACTCTAAGGTGCTTCCAAGGGCCTCTCATTTAGAATCAGTGTCATCTTCTCCTGTGTCCCACCATGTGCCCTTTTTGCCCCTGATAGATTCCCCTGCATATCACGGTACATTTCTGTTCCTTGGGAGTCTGTATGTCTCACCCTCAAAGCTCCCCAAGGGCAGAATCCTGGTCTCAACCACGTCTGTATTCCTCCTCAGAATCTACAAAAATATTAAGCAGAGAGTAGTCATTGAAAATGATGGCTGAGTTGAAGCAAACGTCTCTGTTCTCAAATGTGAGGTCCCCGCAGATCCTGTAAGTAGAACAAGCCTATGAACTTCAGGCAATGAGGACTATAGCAGGTGACACAGGCAACCCCCCCCCCCCAACCTAGGTAACTCATCCTTTTAAGAACACGTGTCTGCCATCCCTTAGTTATCTCCGAGCTTCAGCAAGGAGAAAACGAACTAAACACTGCTCACTGTAATTGTTCCTGGATATTAAGAACTAACAGAAGTTGCCACATGAACATGCTAACACAGTCACTGAGATCTATTAGAAGGCCAAGGGAAGGGACATCCATCACCCACTGAAGTTTGCGTGCGGTCCTGGCTCACAACAGGAGTATAGCAAAGTTAACTCACCACTGCGCAGTGCTCCTCGGTGGATAAGTGTGTTACTATCAACCAGGCAAGGGAATGGACCAGCACGTAGCCAGAGCTCTCTCTGCCCCTCCAGCACTTCCTCTCCCAGAGGAAAGAGAGGCAAGTTTTGTTGCTAACTCTCCCAGTTTCTTTGCCCTTTGTGGATCTATTTGTCTCTCCAGAAGCTTCTCATTTGTTTCTATGACTTCTGCTCAGGGCTTCCCAGTGAAATGGAATTGAGCAAAGTTCTGCCCTACTGCGCCATCCAGAGAATATCTCCCCCTTCTCTCTAGCTATTTTCCTTCTTAAGACAAGGGGTAAACCTGAGGTTTTCTCCGAGCCTGCCCAGCTCAGTCAGCAGGAAAGGAGCTATCCTGGCCGATCACTTTGTCTCTGGGTCTGAGAAGTAAAGCCGGAGGCCAATGCTCCCATCCCCTGTAACAGGACAGAACAGAGCACCAAGTTCCTTTTCTGATGTCCCCAAACCTCCATTTCTAAACATGTGATAGAAGCCACAAAAACACAAAATGTCCTGTTGAGTGAAAGGACCCTGGTAGCAGCTCAAATTTCCCCACTCAAGCATGGGGGAGTTACTCTATACTGGTGTTTCTTTTCTTTTTTTCTTTTTCTTTTTTTTTTTACAGTTTTTGGCTGGGACTGGGTTTGAACCTGCCACCTCCGGCATATGGGGCTGGCGCCCTACCCCTTTGAGCCACAGGTGCTGCCTTAACTTGGCTTCCCACCAGAATTGCCCAAGAAACACCCTGAAAGCACAGTGCTTGAATCCAGCTGTAGAGATTCTGATTCCCAGGTCTAGGTGGGGCTCAGGTCTCTGTATCCCAGTCTTCACCTGGAGTTCTAACACCCTAGAAAACCAAAGGGTCACAAGCCCCCGCCCACTACCACCCTCTTCCCGCACTCCCCTCTCCTGCCCCCTTCCTCTCCCTGCTGTTCTCTTCCTTCCCTCTTCTCCTTATTTCCTTGCTCCTGTCCCTGTCAATCCCCAATCATGGTTCCCATTGCTACTTCTCCCCAACCACGACTTTCCTTTTCCCTCCTAGGAACACCAGGCCGGGCAATGGGCTGACTTTGTCCTGTAGAAGCTAAAGTGCCTGCTTCACTGACTCCCTGGATACCCCAAGAGTTGAGGCAGGACTGGGGGTGGAAATGGACTCACCTACAGGCCAGAACCTTAAAAATCATCCAGTCCCATGCATGCCTCAGTTTATATACACGTTATGACCACATAACCGGTATCAGACCCAGAACCTCTGATTCTCACTTCTATTCTTTCCATGATACAGAAAGTGCAAGGTGAAGTTCCTCGGCTCCCTTCCACCCAAGCGGCTGAAATCCTGCGGTAGGATTGGCAGCTCCTGGGCTGCTCTCTGGGTACCCCACGGTCTACCCAACGCCAATCTGCACTCCCTGCCAAAGGTATTCCGTGGAGAAGGCTTTGCTGATTTATGTGCATAGATTTTCAAATTGTGCTTAGTGTCTTGTTTTTTTTTTTTTTTTTTTTCTGGCTGTGTATTTCCTAACCTTACAAAACAACCAGACCTGCGTCTCCTCGCCCTTCCCCAGGGCTGCGGCAGCTCGCAAGAGATGCGGCTGCTAAACTGAGCTCTCCTGCCCTCTGCTGGCTCAACTGATACAAGACAACTTCATCCCAAATTTTAGGGCAGGATCTTACCCATTCTTTGACTAAACTCCAGTAACTTTTTAGGACTGCCCACAATGTAGAAAGCGCTAATCTTGGCTCGTAGTTGCAAAGAAGCGCATAGAAGAAACCCTTCCTTCGAAAGTTCAATTATTGAGTACTTCGTGCCAGTTGCTACACTGGGCACTGGGAGATGGCTGGAACTCAATCCTTGGCTTCAAAAAGAAGTCAAGCCTCAGTAAATTATATGGATTTTTGTTCTAAGCCATAGAGTCAAAGAATTGGCACTAGAGGGTAGTAAGCACCTTCTAGCCAAATGTATTTAGTATGGGTTCTCTGCTCTCAGCCGGCAGGGACTGCCCGTGCAGAGGGAGGGTGCATGGCGCCGGGATTCTGAGTCATTTGTAAGGATTCTTCCAGAAAGCTTCAGAGGACCAAAGGGCTTGAAGGAGAAACAAAGTTAGAAAACGGCAGATCTAATACAAGCCCTCCTGGTGCATGTAGTTTGGACGATCCCCAGCCTCACGAGTCTGTACTTTTAATCAAAATCACATTTATAACTAACCGGCCTCAGAGCTCATCGGCCTAACCCTTTGCACCGCTACCCGCGGGCTACGAGGCCGAAGAGCCCCAAGGCGGTCTCGCGTGCGTTGAGGGCTCCCTCTTGTGGCCATTTGCGCCATTGCCGCTGTGGCTGGCCAGAGTCCCAGGTCAATCCCAAGGTTGTGCGGGGAACCGAGGACCCTTCCCTGACCCACTGCTCTCTCCATGTCGCTGTAAAGTGCCACACCAGAGTCTTTTACGCTGATGGCTTTTAAGCTTTTTGATGGCAACTTATATAAAAGAGACATTTTACGTCATAACCCAGGCACACATGCATGCCTGCCCACATTTCTCAAAACAATACTTACCTTTATTTCTCGCAACAAACCGTGATATTCCTAATCTCTTCTATATTTACTTATTTTCTCTTTAATTCGGGTTGTGATTGGCTAAATCAACTGTGCAACTCACTACCTAGATTTGAAATGTGGCACAGCATTCTTTCTGTTGGGCCTTGGAATTTCCAGGCTCCTGCACCAGGCAACAGTCTCTGCTGCCCTGAGAAGCTAGTGCTCGCCTCTTCTCTCATCCCTCCTCTGCTTTCTGTCTTTACAGAGGGGCTCATTGCAGAGCTGCTTAGGCCCCTGGTTGTTAAACAGCAATATTTACTAAATATCGTGAGCTGAATGGTAACCCTCAAACGATATGTCCACCTTTTAACTCCCCAAACCCTTGAATGGGGCCTTATTTAGCAAGAGGAATCCTTACAGATATAACTAAGAATCTCCAGAAGACATCATCCTGGATTGTCCAGCTGGGCTCCAAATCCAAAGACAAGCATGTCTGTAAGAGACAGAAGAGAAGACCCAGGCAGGAGAAGGCCGTGGGAAGCTGGAGACGGGCTTGAGGGATACAGCCACAAGCCAAGGAGTGCCTGGCACCTCCAGAATCAGGAAGAGACAAGGAAGGATTCTGCTCTAGAGACTTTGGCCTGACTGACAACTTATTTTCAAGTTTCTTCCCCCCAGAACTGCGAGAAAATTAATGTCTGTTGTTCTAAGCCATCAGTTTTGGCGATTTATTGTAGTAGCCATAGGAAACACATACATTAACCAAGCCTGTCCATTCCCCAACCTCTGAGGGGACTAGACAGACCCGAATTGGGGTCAGTTACACTCTGTACCTGGGACCAGTCCTCCCCTCCATACCTCAAGCCCTTTCATAGAGTCAGGCTCATTCTGCCAAAGAACTCCCGAAGTTAAGATCTAACCAAGGGGCCCTGGAGTCTCCTCTTGCAATTTTGCTGCTATTGAGAGACCCCACTCCACCTCAGTCCCTGGGACGGACATACCCCAGTCAGCCAAATCCCAGCTGTAGACTGGAATGTTTTCTCCAAGAGGTTCTTCAGATTTGATGTGTATCTGTTTTTGACAGTGGGAAGCTCACTTAGCGCGACAGTAGGGGTGGTGGGTTGGCTGTGATGGTAAAAGCCCAGAAGAGTGAAATGCCCAAAGCCCCGGGGTGAGTATGTGGGAGGTAGGTGTTTGCCTGAATGCTAACAGCATAACTATGAAGACTGTCAGGGGGGTTCTGCCTTCTGTATTATAGCAATGACAAAGTCCAACTTACATTCCTCGGGCAGATTTTGCATCTCCTCAGCTTTATATCACCATCTGCTTCTCTGCTTAAAGGGACTCACTGCTATCTCCCATTTACCCTGGCTCTGCACTTCCTAGCCACGAAAACGCTCTGACAAACTGATGAACCAGTGCCATGCCTTAGGAAAAATATAAACCATTGGCTAAGCAACATTTGGCAGCAAGAGTCACAGAGAAACAGATGTCAGCTTTGGGTGTGTAACAAGAAGACCAGTTCAGCAGAAAAACTGCGTTCTTCAGATCCAAGGAGAGGCAAGATGGGCTCTAGACAGAAAATATTCCTGCAAGGAGTGCACGAGATAACGCCCCAGCTCCCTCTGCTCCTTAGATTCCATGCCCATCTAAATTTATTCCTTCAGATTTAATCCTAATTTACTTCTTCAGAAGAGGCTAGCCCTTTGGGAGCTCAGCTTGAGGCTGGGAGTTTGCATCCAGAACATAGCAAGATCCTATCTGTCTCTACAAAATAATAATAATAATAATAATTAGCTGGCACAGTTGCACTCACCTCTTTGGGAAGCTGAGGAAGGAGAAGGGCTTGAGCCTAGGAATTCAAGGCTGCAGTGAGCTTTGATTGCATCATTGCACTCCACCTGGGTGACAGAGAGAGCCCCTTTTCAACCAAAAGAGAGAGACTGGACATTTCAGCACACTCTTCAGAGAACTAATGCAAAAAACACACTCAACCCTCCTGGAACCTACAACACAAAGGGGCAGAATCTGCACATCTCAGTGATCCTGAAAGAGACTGCCTGCATTTTGTTTGTTTGTAATTACCCGATCATCTGTCAATAGTTTTCTTCAGGTATCTGACTCCTTGAAAAAGAGCTTTGTTGCAAAATGGCTTTGCTCAATAGTAAAGACTGTTCCTCCCTATCTTGGCTCACCAATATATTGCTTAGAATATACTAAATGTTTGCAAAATACTTGTGAGACATTCAATGAACGTTAACGCTGATGTAAATCAATATGTTCAACTAATATCTTCGGGCAAATGCTTCCTAAACCAATCTTTCCTCTTTTCATTGTCTCTCTTGCCTTTTTGGTGCCACATTTCACTACTCACATCTCATAAATTCTCCTTTAGATGTCCGTTTCTTCTTGGTTTCTCTCCATTATCCTCCTAATGAGCTACCACTCCAATTCAGGAACCATATTATGTATTTTATAAGCTTCCTAATTGGCCTGTCTATAGTAAGTTCTCCCCCCACCCCGACTGGCCACCAGCTGCCAGCCCAGTCCCTTGAGATTGATTCTGCCCTCCGTGGTCTGAGTCAACTTCTAAATACACGTGTTTATATGATTTTCTCCTTTAAAAACTCCAAATACGAATGACTGGTTTCTGAAAAATACCCAAACTCCTTCTGCAGGTTTTGATGCCCTTAGGAATAAAACCCCAACTTCTTCTTTGGTTGTCTTTCCCATAGATGCCTCCTCACCCTCCAGAAAACATGTATGTTCACAGTTCCCTAAAATGGCCCACACATTTCAGGCCCTGTCAAACTGTTCTTGTTCCATCTGTCTATAGAGTCTTCATGCCCATTTCTTTCTATCAAAGTCTACTTGCTCCTTAGGGAGCATTTTCAATTTCATATCTCCTGGGAAAAAATGGCTCCTGCTATTTAAGACCTGGAGCCTATACAATTTGATGTGGGTAGCGGGATCTTTAAAAAAGAAAAACATAAAATTATGAATGCAGAGTTCTCTTCTATCATTATGAAGATAGTTTAATAGGGATTTATAAAGCAAAGATAATAGAACATACTGAGTGCCAAGACTCTGAGACAAATGTGGTAAAACACAGCTAGGCAGGAGGATTGTAAAGATAAATGTAAAATGTTCTTTACCTTCAAGGAATTTAAGATAACGTAGGAGATATGAAGATAGGTGAGTAGCCATCATGGAGGGCAGGATGCCCTCACTCAGCACAGGTTCAAGAAACTGGTTGTTGGAATGTGCTAGATGATGTTCTGATTCGCTAACTCCGTCAGGGTGTCAGAGATGGGTTCTTAAGAAAGGGCATTTGCTCTTGGACTTAAGGAAAAAATAAATTCAGCTTTTGGCAAACAATAGGAAGCAAAGAATTGCAAGCTTGGAGACCAGTGTGTCTGAGAGCAGGAGACAGTAAAAATGCACCGTGGATTTGGGGAACAGCACATAGTGATGTGTGACCACAGCTCCAGTGCACAAATAGATGACGCTGGAGATGAGCCTGGTGTATTTGTTAGGGTTGGGCTCAGCTTCAAATGATGGCAAATAAACAAACAAACAAAAACACGGTTTTAAAAGCAGAGAAGTTTATTTCTCTCATGCATAAAATTATAAAGTTCCAGGTTAATGGTCCAGGGCTGATAAGCAACGCAGTGATGTTAGACACGAAGGTGATTTCTAATTTGTTCCTCTGTTGTGTGGGGTCGTAACCATAATCAGACATGGCAGATGGTGAATCCTCACCTCTAACGCTAACATCTCATTCTCCTAAAGATTTAAATTAGTTTAGAGGACTGGATTTTTAAAATACAAATTACAAGTAGTACTGTCAGGTTCTGAAATAACTTAGGAGACCTGGAAAAATAGAGTTGGACCCCCATTTAGGTTAATTAATTGGTAATTTATTTTACTTGCCGCAGGGGCTGCTGCTCCAAGAGACAGTCAGCAGCCCAGGTATGAGGGTGAGTTGCCTTTTATAGGCTTTGGGCAAGCATATTACAGAAGCAAAATGTGGCTGCTTAAGGGAGGGTGGGGTTACAACTTGGGTAATCACGGATACAGCAATGGACAATAATTAATACAGCTTCGGTTGATAATGGATACATCTCATATCACAATGGTTATGGTTATACAACAGTAATTAATCACGTCTCAGTGAGTTTTCCACCATTGTTCATCTACTAAGAACTTGGGGGTTTTGTAAAACTTGGGACTTTTCTTCCTTGTACTTGAAACTTTTCTTAGCAACCCTAGGAGAAGGAGGGGGCCTGGGAACATAGCTAGAAAACACTGTTCTCAGCCACCTTGGGGGAAGGAGGGACTTGCCTTGTTGACTCTGGGGGGAGAAGGGAAATGGGCTGGAAGGGAGGGAACAGGAGTGGGCAGGGGAAAGAGGGCTGGGTTACAACAATTCAAGATAGTGAATTCAACCCATGCACCAACTAGCAAGACCTTCCAAACTTTTCAAATTTCCCATTGGAATGCAAAGTAGGAAGAGATCGGTAAGTCCTGGAAGCCACAGACGTTCAATGGCTACACTCCACAAAGGCTGGGAAGTGTATGTACAGTCCAGTGGCAGTCATGATAAGATTGAGTGACGACCGTCTGTGGGTCTCCATGTGCAAAGGAAAAGTCTCTTGTAGGATTGGGAGGAAAAGACCACTTCCCCTCACCCTAGCACAAGAGCATTATTAATATCCTCCAGCTTAGAGTGGTTGGTAGGGTGTGATATTGTAAAATATGTATCTGTCTCTGTTTCCTGACATTTATCTGGTAAAATCTTCGGAATCTAAGAAGTAATAGGAGTATCTTTTGTATGCTAATGTTGTGATTGGTGGCTGGCAGACCCTATGTAATTTTCAGGTGGGCGGTTCACTAGAAAGACCATGGTAAGATTAGAGGGTTGGGACTGTCAGCTGCAGCCACTCAAAGTCCTGAGTGGGGAGAGGAGCTGAAAATTAAACTGATCACCAGTGGCCAGTGATTTAATCAAGCATGCCTAGGTAATAACGCTTTCATAAAAATGCAAAGAAATGGGGTTTACAGTGCTGCTGAATAGTGCTGGTGGTGTGCCCAGAAGCTCTGTGCCCCTTCCCTGACACCTACCCATGCATCTCTTCACCTGTAGCCTTTGTAATAACCTCTTTAATAAACCAGTAGATGTGTTTTCCTGAGTTCTGTGAGCCACTTTAGAAAATTAACTGAGCCCGAGGAGGGAGTTGCAGGAACCCCAATTTATTAGTCAGTCAGGAGTACAGGCTACAACTTATGCTTGCAAATGACGTCTGAAAGGGGGGCAGTCTTGTGGAACTGAGCCTTCCACCTGTGGGATCTGAGGCCGTTCCTTCCAGGTAACAGTGTGAGAACTGAATTGAATGGGAGGACATCTGGCCAGTGTTCACCGGAGACTCTGCTGCAGAACCTACCAGAGAATTGATTGGTTGTTGGTGGGAGAAATCTGTGTTCTATGTTGTACTAAGAATAGAGAATCTCCCGATATCCTGAGACAGGTCTGAAGGTGAGGACAGGGGCAAGGACAGTCAGTGGGGACAAATCACTCCCCTACTTTTGGAGCTGCTCAGGTCCCCACACAGTGAGCATCTTGTCACTGCACTAATTTCCAGGTTAGAATTGTGTGAAATGTAAAGCAAGGAAAGACTGCCAAGGTCAATCCTTAATAAGGGCTTTCAAGCCAAGCAGTAAAGGCAGCAGGGCCCCTACAGCTCGATCTATAGCAAACAGGGAAAGGGAACGTTTTTTGCCACATTTCTATGCCCTGGGGGAGTGGGAACTGAATCTGAGGAAAGCCCCTGCTCTACCACACCTTTGGCAATAAGACCTCTGTCTGGTAAAGAAAACTTAGGCGAAATAAGTTCTCCCTTTGTCTGAAACCAAATAATTTGAAGAGATACCGCATAATGTCAAAAAGAACTTCTCCCCTTATTTACACACTTCCACTGTGCAAATAAACAGAAAAAAGTATTAAGCATCTGAAAAATTATAGTTTGAACACATAAAAACCATATGAAGAATCAGAGTAAATGTCTCCATCTTCCCTATGGACCAAGGCAGTACAAGAAACAATAAAACAAACAAACGAAAGCCCTTAGAAACTATTTAGTTCGTATTCTCTACAAGACTTATGAGGCTATCTCATTTATATATACAGAGGGTGCCCCAAAAATGTGCATACATTCTGAGAAAGGAAAAAACTATACTAAAATTGTAATATTCAAGTTATGTTTTACTTGTGAAATTATAAGAGGTGCTCAAATCTGACTTGTATTTATCTTTTGTTATCAGCATATATTGAGTATTACAATTTTAATACATTCTTCTCCTTTCTTAAAATGTGTATAGATTTTTAGGGTGGTGCCTGTGGCTCAGTGAGTTGGGCACTGGCCCCATATACCGCAGGTGGCAGGTTCAAACCTGACCCCAGCCGAACTGCAACAAAAAAATAGCCAGGCATTGTGACGAGCACCTGTAGTCCCAGCTACTCAGGAGGCTGAGGTAAGAGAATCGCTTAAGCCCAGGAGTTGGAGGTGGCTGTGAGTTGTGATGCCACAGCACTCTACCAAGGGGAATAAAGTGAGACTATTTTATTTCTACAAAAATAAAAGGTATACATTTTTGACACTTCTATATATTTTTAATGCAATGTTTTACATTAATAATGTGTGTGTATTTATATACATACACACACATATATATTACATTACATCAGGCAAAGGAAAAGAACATTAAGCTGATAGCAGATATTAACTCTGCCACAATAAATTCCGAAACTTATCTTCCAAGTTTTGAGAGAAAAACATAAAATTTTTTATCATAAATTGCAATACTTTGCCAGCTATTTTTTTATGCCTGAAAGCAACAGAAATCTATTCCTAAAGAGACAGACAACTTGTGTCCTCTTCCAGAAACTGCTACTCACCAAAGTGCTTCAAATGAAAGGAAGAAAATAAACAAAATAAGGACCCCAAAAGGAGTAAGCTGGTACAAAAATGATGAGGACAAAGAAACCTGTAAAATTGTAAAGTTTATTACTAAATTTCTTACCAATATTGTGAAATATAATGTGTATGTCTAATGCATGAAAAATAATGTATGAGCTATAAAAATCTTCGATTAATTTAATTATATAATACTAAATTATTCTCCTTTTTTTGTGAGACAAGATCTCTCTGATGTTGGGGCTAGAGTGCAGTGGCATCATTATAGCTCACAGCAACCTCTAACTCCTGAGCTCAAGTGATCCTTCTGCCTCAGCCTCTCAAATAGCTGTGACTACAAGCATGCACCACCATATTTGAATACTTTTTCTATTTTTTGTAGAGATAGAATCTCACTGTGTTGCTCAGGCTGGTCTTGAACTCCCTAGCCCAAGTGATCCTCCTGCCTTGGCCTCCCAAGGGGCTAGAGAATTACAGGTGTCAGCCACCACACCTGGCCCTACAACGCCAACAAAACTGGGGACTGGAGTTAGCAGGGAAGAGAGTCTGTTAAATTCCTTCCGATTTACCTAAAGAATCAATAGCTGATGTAATATTCTGAAATAGACATAAAAATATGTGTAAAAATGTATTTTCTAAAGATGCAAAGATAATCATTAGAAGTTTATTGTATGACCTTCTATAGAAAAAAAGGATTTTAAAGGTCTGACAATACTATAAAATAAATGTTTAAAGGATTAAGAAGCATTAAAATGAAGTTTTATATGTAGAATATTTCCCTTTTCTTGACTTCTAAATCAGCTGCAAATACATTCTGTTTCATTTTTAATCCCAACATCTAACACGTGCTTTTAAATTTCCAGATACTTGAATTTTATTTTATCTTAACTAATTTATTGGTTTTAATTTCTCAGTTAAGAGTATTACAGTCAGAAAAAAAAAAAACTTCCACATTTTGGTTTTAAGTTCATTGAAACAACTGTGCTCCTCACAGACACAGGAGAAAGAAAGATACCTTCTCTCTGTCAATGTCTCTGAGCCAAAGGCCACCAGGAGCCCAGGAGAGCACTGCCACTGAACAAAGCTGGGTGTTTTGACTCCCTTCTACAAACAAAGACGCTTTGAGAATCTGGGAAAGTCTCGACAAGAGGGTGTTAGAAAGAATACACGGTAGCAGGTGAGCATGTGTTAGGTGATTTGAGGGATGCTTCCCCTGAGTGGGGCTTTGCTCTGAATTGGATGCTGTCTGAAAGTGCGGCTCGTTGTATGACGGGCTATGTTAGTGGTGCTTATCTAGAAGGTGACAGGAAGAGAAAGGCTGAAGCTGTAAGTGGTAAAGCAGCAGCAGCCACTCCTCTTGGCCAGGATGGGGGTTCTTTCATCATTTGTGCATTTTGGACAACGCTCACATTTCTATCTGTATTCAGATACAATTAGGGCCAGGCGCAGTGGCTAACCTCTGTAATCCTAGCATTCTGGGAGGTCAAGGCTGTTGGATTATTTGATCTCAGGAGTTTGAGACCAACTTAAACAAGAGTGAGACCCCCATCTCTAAAAAAAAAACATGGGTGTTGTGGCGGGTGCTACTCAGGAGGCTGAGACAAGAGGATCACTTAAGCACAAGTTTGACCTTACTGTGAGCTATGACACCATAGCACTCTACAGAGGGCAACAAGGTGCCGCTCTACCAATGGCAAAATGAGACTGTCTCAAAAAAAAGCTATTGCAGATACAATTATGAAGTGGTCTTGGATGTCTCATTCTGGATGATCTGTTGCCATCCTAGAGTGGCCTTGGATGAGGTTTTTTTTTTTTTTGAGATAGAGCCTCAAGCTGTCCCCCTGGGTAGAGTGCTGTGGCATCACAGCTCACAGCAACCTCCAACTCCTAGGCTCAAGCAAGTCTCCTGCCTCCGCCTCCCAAGTAGCTGGGACCACAGGCACTCACCACAACGCCTGGCTACTTTTTTGGTTGCAGCCATCATTGTTGTTTGGTGGGCCGGGCTGGGGATTTGAACCCGCCACCTTAGGTGTATGTGGCTGGTGCCTTATCCACTTGAGCCACAGGCGCCGAGACCTTGGATGAGCTTGGTTTGGGGAATTATGCATGTGCGACCAGAGAGCACCACAATCTGACTGTGGGTGTCAGACCGGCTCCCAGGTGTCAGTGGCTGGTTTCTTTTTCTCCTTTATCTCCACAATTTGATAAATGAATACAAACACACACAAAGTAAACAGTTCTATATATTTTATTTTATTAGAAACATTTAAGCTTGCATGAGGAATCCACTATAAATAATGGTTATAGATATATGTATATTTTTAAAGGAGTAATTGATTTTTCTTGCAGCAAAAAACAGAAGGGAACAAAAAAAGCAAAAAGGAAAATCATCTTTATTATCACTGCTCTCAGTTGAATTCAACATGTGTGAGCAATTGAGTCCAGAAACAAATTGCCTGGTTTTACTCATTATTAGATTAGTTAATTGACTTTATTCTCAGCATTAAATAAAAAGTTTTCTGTATTACTTGACTAAAGTTATTAGTTTTATGATTTGTAGCTCGAATTATCATCACTCACAGAGCAGTTAAAGAGATCATTCATTTCTATACTTAAAGATGAGAACCGAAGCTATTCTTTATGACTTTCATGAGGAACAAAGCTGGATGGAGAAAGATCAGAACGCACTGAACCCTTCCATTAGTGTAAGCATAGTTCAGAATATGCAGGCATTTAAATGTTTATAGTTTTGTCTTTATTTTTTTATTTTCTTTCAGTCTTTTTAGACACATAATTTTCACAAATCATAATTCATATTGTGCATAACAGAGTCGTACCCTCTTTTTTCTCCTAAGCATGCCTTTGTGTCTTGTCTTCATGAGCATTTTTTTTTTTTTTTTTTTTTTTTGGAGACAGAGTCTCACTTTGTCACCCATGGCATCATAGCTCACAGCAACCTCAAACTCTTGGGCCCAAGCGATCCTCTTGCTTCAGTTTTTCATTTTTAGTAGAGACAGAGTCTCACTCTTGCTCAGGCTGGTCTCAAACTTGTGAGCTCAAGCTGTCCCCCCCACCGTGGCCCCCCAGAGGGCTGGGATCACAGGCATGAGCCTCCATGCCCGGCCTTCCATGAACATTTTTAATGTGCCCATAATATTTCATTGAGCAGCCATGTCTGGATTTATACAACTCTTCCTTGGTTTGCAGGCATTTTGGCTGATGCCAGCTTTTCTTTTTTAGAACAACTTTTGATGCATATCTTTGTTCATGAATCTTTCTCCATCTTTTGATTTTCTTTGTGTCTATGGATCTTTCAATAGCTCTAGTTGTATTGCCTGGGAAAACAGGGATAAATGCTCCAGAAACTTGCTGAGTGGCTTCATGAATTCTGCCTGAAATGAAAACTTACTTTGTCTTGCATAACTGAACTGACCACATGTCAGAGGGAGGATAGTGGCTGGGGGGTAACTCTGACTTTCTGTCTTTATTAAGTCCTCATTTGCCTGCAGCCTCTTTTCTTTTATTTCTTTTATAATTAATTATTTTTTATTAAATCATAACTTTGTACATTGATGCATTTATGGGGTTCAGGGTACTGCTTCAATAGATATTTTTGTCTCTCAAGAAAAGTTCTAGGCTGGGTGTGGTGGCTCACACCCATAATCCTAGCACTATGGGAGATCGAGGTGGGAGAAGGAGCTCTTGAACCCAGGAATTTGAGACCAACCCGGGCAAACTAGCTAGGCTGGGCTAGTGTGAGATCCTATCTCTACAAAAAATAGAAAAATTAGGCAGATATGTGGCACATGCCTGTAGTCTCAGCTAAATGGGAAGCTGAGACAGGAGGATCAATTGAGCCCAAGGGTTTGAGGTTGCT
>CAUYQV010061234.1:0-16146 GCA_963574575.1 Galagoides demidoff
CCTAATAAAGGAATTGCAGGATCAAATGGCAGGTCTATTTTTAGTTCTCTAAGTGTTCTCCAGATGTCTTTCCAAAAGGAACGTATTAGTTTACATTCCCACCAGCAGTGTAGAAGTGTTCCCTTTTCTCCACATCCATGCCAACATCTCTGGTTTTGGGATTTTGTAATATGGGCTAATCTTACTGGAGTGAGGTGATGTCTCAAAGTAGTTTTGATTTGCATTTCTCTGATGATTAAGGATAGTGAGCATTTTTTCATATAACTGTAGGCCATGTGCCGACCTTCTTCAGAGAAATTTCTGTTCAAGTCCCTTGCCCACCCTGATATGGGATCAATCGTTCTCTTCTTGCTAATACATTTGAGTTCTCTATGGATTCTGGTTATTAAACCTTTGTCAGAGACATAACTTGCAAAAATCTTCTCCCATTCTAAGGGCTCTCTGCTTGCTTTACTTACTGTGTTCTTGGCTGTGCAGAAGCTCTTTAGTTTGATCAGGTCCCAGTAGTGTGTTTTTCATGTTGCTTAAATTGCCCAGCGTGTCCTCCTCATAAAATATTCGCCAAGGCTGATTTCTTCAAGTGTTTTTCCTATACTTTCTTTTAGTATTTTTATGGTTTCATGTCTTAAGTTTAAATCTTTAATACAGTGAGTCTAACTTAGTTAATGGTGAAAGGTGTGGGTCCAGTTTCAGTCTTCTACAGGTTGCCAGCCAGTTTGCCCAGCAGCATTTGTTAAATAGGGAATCTTTTCCCCACTCAATGTTTTTAATTGGCTTGTCAAAGATCAGGTAACAGTAAGTAGCTGGATTCATCTGTTGGTTCTCTATTCTGTTCCATATATCTACTTTTCTATTTCTGTGCCCGTACCATGCTGTTTTGATCACTATGGATTTATAGTATAATCTGAGGGCTGGTAGTGTGATTTCTCCTGTTTTGTTTTTATTTTTGAATAATGTCTTGGCTATTCAAGGTTTTTTCTGATTCCATATAAATTGAAGTATTATATTTCCTAGATCTTTAAAGTATCAGATTGGAGCTTTAATAGGGATTGCATTAAAATTATATATTGCTTTGGATAGTATGGATGTTTTAACAATGTTGATTCTTCCCAGCCATGAGCATGGTATATTTTTCAATTTGTTAACATTTTCAGCTATTTCTTTTCTTAGAGTTTCATAGTTCTTTTTATAGAGATCTTTCACATCCTTTGTTAGGTAAAATCCCAAATATTTCATCTTCTTTGGCACTACTGTGAACGGAATAGAGTCCTTGACTTCTTTTTCAGCTTGGCTGCTGTTGGTATATATAAAGGCTACAGATTTATGAGTGTTGATTTTGTAACCTGAGATGCTGCTATATTCCTTGATCACTTCTAGGAGTTTTGTAGTTGGTTCCCTGGTGTTTTCTAGATATACAATCATATCTGTGAATTGTGAAACTTTCATCTCTCCTGACCCTATATGGATGCCTTTTATCACCTTTTCTTCCCTAATTGCAATGGCTAAAACTTCCATTACAATGTTAAAGAGTAATGGAGACAATGGGCAACCTTGCATGGTTCCTGATCTAAGTGAAAATGATTTCAGTTTAACTCCATTCAATACAATATTGGCTGTAGGTTTGCTGTAGATGGCCTCTATCTGTTTAAGAAATGTCCCTTCTATACCAATTTTCTTGAGTGTTCTGATCAAAAGGGATGCTGGATATTATCAAAAGATTTTTCTGTATCAATTGAGAGAATCATATGGTTTTTGTTTTTTAATTTGTTTATGTGATGAATTATGTTTATAGATTTATGGATGTTGAACCAGCCTTGAGATCCTGGGATAAAACCTACTTGGTCATGGTGTATAGTTTGTTTGATATGCTGTTGGATTCTCTTGGTTAGGATCTTGTTGAATATTTTCACATCAATATTCATTAGTGATATTTGTCTATAATTTTTTTTTCTTGTTGTGCCTTTTCCTGGTTTGGGTATCAGGGTGATGTTTGCTTCATAGAATGCATTGGGTAGTATTCCATCTTTTTCTATGTTTTGGAAAAGGTTGAGTAATATAGGTACTAGTTCTTCTTTAAATGTTTGGTAGAATTCTGATGTGAAGCCATCTGGTCCCAGGCTTTTCTTTTTAGAGAGACTTTTTATAGTTGATGCTATTTCAGAGCTTGATATAGGCCTGTTCAACATTTCCACTTCCTTCTAGCTAAGTCTTGGGAGGTGGCGTGCTTCCAAATATTGGTTGATTTCCTTTGGATTGTCATATTTCTGGGAATAAAGTTTCTTGTAATATTTATTAAGGATTTTTTGAATTTCTAGGGGGTCTGTTGTTATTTCATCTTTACCATTTCTGATTGATGAGATTAGAGATTTTACTCTTTTTTTCTTGGTTAGGTTGACGAAAGGTTTATCTATTTTATTGACGCTTTCAAAGAACCAACTTTTGGACTTATTGATCTGTTCTATAATCCTTTTATTTTCAATTTCACTTAATTCTGTTCTAGTTTTGGTTATTTCTTTTCTTCTGCTAGATTTGGGATTGGAATGTTCTTCCTTTTCCAGTGTTTGGGATGTCCCATTAAGTTGTTAACTTCCTCTCTTTCCATTCTCTTGAAGAAGGCTTGCAATGCTGTAAATTTCCCTCTTAGGACGGCCTTTGCGGTATCCCAGAGGTTCTGATAACTTGTGTCTTCATTATTGTTTTGTTCTAAAAATTTGGTAATTTCCTTCTTGATCTCGTCTTTGACCCACCTATCATTCAGCATAAGGTTATTTAGTTTCCATGTTTTTGTACGAGACTTCAAATTCCTGTTGTTACTGAGTTCAACTTTTATTCCATGATTGTCCGAGAAGATGCATGGAATAATTTCTATTCTTTTAAATTTACTGAGGTTAGACTTATGACCTAAGTGTGATCGATTTTGGAGTATGTTCCATGAACTTATGAGAAAAATGTGTATTCAGTTCTGTTAGGGTGAAATGTTCTGTAGATCTCTGTTAAATCAAAAGTTGAATAGTTAAATTTAAATCTAAAATTTCTTTGCTAAGCTTCTTATTGGAGGATCTATCCAACACTGCTAAAGGAGTGTTAAAGTCTCCGACCATGATGGAGCTGGGAGAGATCAAGTTGCTCATGCCAGTTAGAGTCTCTTTTATAAATTGAGGTGCGTTCTGGTTGGGTGCATAAATATTGATAATGGAGATCTCATCATATTGGGTATTGCCCTTAACAATAAAGTGGCCATCTTTATCTTTGGTTACCTTGGTTGGTTCAAAACCTATTATATTTGTGAATAAAGTTGCAACACCTGCTTTTTTTTCTGCTTTCCATTAGCCTGGAATATAGATGACCATCACTTCACCCTGAGTTTATATTTGTCTTTTAAGATGAGATTCTTGTATACAACAGGTATCTGGTCTGAGTTTTTGTATCCAATCAGCAAATCTGAGCCTCTTGAGAGGACAATTTAAGCCATTCACATTAATTGGAATTATTGATAAGCCTGGTAAAATTTTGGCATCAAGTTGCTCGAAATTCCAGTAGACATTTTTAATCCTTTCACCACTGTGGAAGTTGGAATGTGATCAAAATTTCTGACTTGGTTTACTTTTGTGGTGGAGGATTGCACTGGTCATTATGGAGGACATTATGGAGGATAGGTTTGAGAATTTCCTGGAGAGCTGGTTTAGTTATGTCAAATTTCTTCAACATGTGAATGTCGTTAAAGTATTCAATTTCTCCATCATAAATGAAACTGTTTAGCTGGATACAGGATCCTGGGTTGAAAGTTGTTTTCTTTTAGGAGATTAGAAGTCAATAACCATCCTCTTCTAGCCTGAAAGGTTTCAGCCAAGTGATCTGCAGTCCCTAATACTCTTCTTGTAGGTTATGGTTTTCTTACATCAGACTGCTTTCAGAATTTTCTTTTTCATCTTAACTTTAGTGAAGTTAATTATGATGTGCCTGGGGGATGTCTTGTTTGGGTTGAGTCATGCTGGGGCTCTGAAACTATCTGCTATCTGAATTTCAGAATCTCTTGGCATGTCTGGAAAGTTCTCTTTCATAATTTCATAAAGAAGAGCCTCTGTGTTTTGTGAAGCAACTCCATTACCTTCAGGGATTCCTATAAGGCGTTGTTAGTTTTCTTTGAATCATCTGAGAGTTCTCTAAGAGAAAGATCCATTTTTACTCTCCATTTCTTTTGATCTTTGCGCTCTTGGGCTTGTTCAAAAGCTTTGTCTTCAAAGTCAGAGATCCTTTCTTCTGCCTGTTCCACTTTGTTACAGAGGGATTCCACCGTATCTTTCAGGTCCTTGAAGGCTGCAACCTTTTGTCTCAGTGTTTCAAAATCTTTGATCATTTTATCTTTGAAATCATTGAATTCTTGAGACATCTTTTGAATAATTTCTTGAGATATCTTTTGAATAATTTCTTGAAATTCTAATTCTCTCCTTTCTTCCATTCTGTTTATCTTATTTGCTATCTAAATTCTGAACTCGATTTCTGACATCTCAGCCATCTGTTTATTGATGGGGTCTTCAATTGCATCTGCCCCATTTTTCCTTGGGGGAGTTGATCTACTATGGTTATTCAAGTTGCCACAGTTTTTCTGCTGATACTGCCCCATACTGAGTTTACCCTGTTTGGAGTCCTTCTAAGAACCATTCAGTCAGTGGCTTCTTCTGGTTGCCCAGAGAGACAGGGTGTGTCTGTCGTCCTCTCCCAGTTCTCAGGCACTGGGACGACCAGGGTTCAGTGAACGGCAGCAGCTGTGGGAGTATGTGTAGCCCAATCAGAGCTCATTCGGCCTGCTGGGGTGACTGGGGGGAAGGGGAACGTCAGTGGCCGGATCAATCCTTGATCAGCCCTGCTGGGGCAACCGGGGGCAGGGGAAGGGCTGCAGCTCTGTGGGAAATGTGCACGGGGTCAGTCCTAGTTTGGCCCGCTGGGGCAACCAGGGGACAGGGGAACCGCTGTGGCTAGATCAGTCCTAGTTCAGCCCCACTGGAGCAACCGGGGCTGGGGTGGGGGAACAGCAGCTGTGGTGCAGGGCACAGATGCGACCAGATCAGTTCTAGTTCACCCCACCAGGGAAACTGTGAGGCAGGGGAACAATAGCAGCTGGATCAGTCCTAGTTCAACCCCACTGAGGCAACCGTGGGGGCACGGCAATGGGGAGCAGAGGACTCCTCTGCCACCACCTGCTGGACGCACGTGGCACTAGCTAGCTGATCTGGTCCCTCCTGGCCTAGGAGCCCGGATCAAGGAACTCCTCTGCCACCACTCACTGGATGCACGTGGCTCTAGCAAACATTTCTGGGCCCACCCAGAGCGGGATCCTGGAACTGAGATCTCCTCTGCCGCCCAAGGGGTGCTTGACTCTAGAAAGCAGTTCTGGGCCCTCCCAGAGTGGGCGACACCTCCACCACTGCCCGTGGGGCACGCGTGGCTCTAGCAAGTAGTTCTGTGCCTGCTTCAAGCTGGGGATTTCTCTGTGGCCACCCGCCATCTGCAGGAGTCATGCGGCTCTAGCAAGCCATTCTGGGGCCCATGTTGTACCTGTATTTGTGTTCTTAAATGCTCTTCCTTAGATTTACAGCTTTCTGGGCCTGACCAGAGCGGGGGACTCCTCCGCCGCCCCGTGGGTTGTGCATGGCTCTAGCAAGCAGTTTTGAGCCTACCCAGAATGGAGGACTCCTCCGCAGCTGTCCAGGGACATGTGCAGCTGTAGCAAACAGTTCTGGGCCCACCCGGAGCAGGGATTCTTCCACTGCTGCCTACGGGGCATGCATGGCTCTACCAAGCAGTTCTAGGCCCACCCAGAATGGAGGGCTCCTCTGCAGCCATCTGTAGGACACACACAGCTCTAGCAGCAGATCTGGGCTCGCCTGGAGTGAGGGACACCTTCTCCACTGCCTGCATGGCCACGTGGTTCTAGCAAGCAGTTCTGGGGTGCCCGGAGTGGCGGACTCCTCCACCAGCCCCTGCAGGGCACCTGTGGCTCTAGTAAGCAGTTCTGGGCCCACCCAGAGTGGAGGACACCTCTGTCAATGTCTGCAGGACACATGAGGCTCTAGCAAGCAGTGCGGGGCCTACCCCTAGTTGGGGACTCCTCTGCTGCTTCCCCAAGGGGTGCACATGGCTCTAGTAAGCAGTTTTGAGCCTTCCCAGAGTGAGGGACTCCTGCACTGTGGCTCTAGCAAGCAGTTATGGGCCCGCCAGGAGCAGTGGGCTCCTCTGGCGCCAACTGTGGCACGCAAGGCTCTAGGAGCAGAGGACTGCGCCACTGCCACTGGTGGTGGGTTTTGTACATTTTGATTGTATTTTTGGTTCACCTCAGCAAAGTTGTTGTTGGTTCTTCAATCTAATTTCTTGGCTCAGCTCCAAACCACCAGCTTACTTATGAGACTTCTGTCCTTTAAGTCTCCTTCTGGATGGGAGCCTCTGTGGGAAGCTGGCTGCAGTCTGCCATCTTGGCTCCGCCCCGAAGAGTTAATTTCTGCAGTAGACAGTTTGCACTTGGGTTGAAGTATTTAGGAGTCATTTCTGCTGTTTACTTTTATCCGTGTCATGTAGGGGAGGGAGTAACAGTGAATCTTGTTGTTCTGAAGTAATATGTTTTTGACATCTGTCCAACCTAGTTTCTGTAAATTTCCCTTGATGACATGCTATGTATATGACATGCAATATTTAAATTTCTACTGTGAATTGAAAGTATTGACATAAATTTTGGAGTGATCACAATGTGTTCTTTACACACCTAGAGACCACTCAAGCATGGATGAAGTTCAAAACTCTGGACTTCAAGAAGTTCAAAAGCTCTAACTGCACCTATAATGTTGGTCTCTTGAGATTGTGGTCTTTCAGCAGTATTTAAATATGTAAGTATGTTGGAGTGACTTCGTGAAGTTTCACTCATTCATTCTCATTAATCTATTTCCTTTTGTTGAATATAGTCATTCTTATGTGAAGTCTCAAATTTCTGAAAGTAAAACAAGTGTTCCATTGCCTTTCCAAATAAAAATTAATGATGTCTTTTATTATCTTTTATGTTTAACCAACAAAATGTATTTGCTTCAAGCCTTGATAATTTTGTTCTTCAAGAAAGTTTATTTCAGTATATTATGGGAGCATATGTTTTGGTTACACAGTTTGCTTTTGCAAATTGTAAGTGAAAATTATAGGTATGTGCCCCTCACCCAAAAAGTGTACAATGTACTGTGTAAATTATCCATTGGATGAAAATTTACCCTTCTCCTTCCCCTGCCCCAACCAAGTTTCATTGATTTTTTTTTTTTAGACAGAATTTCACTCAGTCACCATGAGGTTGAGTGTTATAATCTCACAGTCACAGAAACCTCAAACTCTTGTGCTCAAGCCATCCTCTTATCTCAGCCTCCTGCATGGGTGGGACTACAGAAGCCCACTAGGAGGTCTAACTAGTTTTTCTATTTTTTTAGGACAGAGGGCAACTTACTTTGCACAGGATGGTCTGGAACTCCTAAGCTCAGTTGATCCACATGCCTTGGTCTCTCAGAGTGCTAAGATTATGGGAATGAGCCACTACGTCTGGCCAAGTTTTCCCTCCCTATGAATACATAGGTGTTGATCAAATAGTTCCAATTAAGTATTGAGTATTACATCTGACAATTAAGTTTGTGAACCTGTCACTGTGTGCTTAGGTTGGCAGCACTGTACAAACAAATGGGTAAAGTTTACACCCTGGTATATCAGTGGCTTACAGTTGTGTTTATGTCAACATGTGGCCATGTCTTGCTAAGTAGAATTCATTGTTATAATTGCATGTTTTTGTGTGCCATTGCAAAAATGCTGGAGGTTGTATTAGAGCAATGAACAAAAATTTGTAAATTTCTTGTTAAACATGACAACAGTGGAAGTGAAATCAGGAATCAGGAACATATTAGTCCATGTTTATGGAGATAATGTCATGAATAACAGTAGTGTACAAATGGATTAAACATTTTTCTGAAAGTAGTTGTACTCAATTTAAAGAGGAGAAGCTAGGCAGGCAGGGTAGGTGTGGAAATAAGCAGAAGAGGGGGAGGATCTGGAAATTTTTTTTTTATTAAATTGTAGCTATGTACATTAATGAAATCACAGGGTACAGTGTGGTGTTTTCATATACAATTTGAAATACTCTCATCAAACTGGTTAATGTAGCCTGTGTGTCATTTTCTTAGTTATTGAGTTAAGATATACATACTCTGCTTTTAGAAAGAGTCACTTGTACCTTGAAAGAAAAACCATAGAGATGACCCCACCAATTACCCTCCCTCCACCCATCCAACCCACACCCCTCCCCTCTCCCTCCCCTCTCCCCATATTCTAAGGCTATAATTAGGTTATAACATTCCTATGAAAGCTATAAATTAGTTTCAAAATAGGACTGTGTACATTGGATACTTTTTCTTCCATTCTTGAGACACTTTGCTAAGAAGAACATTTTCCAGCTCCATCCATGTAAACATGAAGGAGGTAAAGTTTCCATCTTTCTTTAGGGCTGCATAGAATTCCATGGTGTACATATACCACAATTTATTAATCCATTCATGGGTTGATGGGCACTTGGGCTTCTTCCATGACCTGGAAATTATGAATTGGGCTGCAATAAACATTTTGATACAAATATCTTTGTTGTAATTTGATTTTTGGTCTTCTGGATATATACCTAATAAAGGAATTACAGGATCAAATGGCAGGTCTGTTTTTAGTTCTTTCAGTGTTCTCCAGATGTCTTTCCAAAAGAAACGAATTAATTTTCATTCCCACTAGCAGTGTAGAAGTGTTCCCTTTTCCCCAAATCCATGCCAGCATCTCTGGTTTTGGGATTTTGTGATATGGGCTAATCTTACTAGGGTTAGGTGGAACCTCAAAGTAGTTTTGATTTGCATTTCCCTGATGATTAAGGATGGAGAGCATTGTTTCATATATCTGTAGGCCATGCGCCTATCTTCTTTAGAGAAATTTTTCTTCAAGTCCCCTGCCCACCCTGAGATGGGATCGCTTGTTTTTTTCTTGCTGATATGTTTGAGTTCTCTGTGGATTCTGGTTATTAAACCCACACACAGAAATTTAACTTGTGCTGTGGAAAACTTAATATGTAAAAGTAGAGACAAGCATATAATGAACCCTCTTGTTCCCATCATATAACTTTGGCAGTCACTAACCTATTGAAAATTTTGTTTTGTTTGTGCTCCCTTCCTTCCCGCCCACAATTATTTTTAAAGTAAATTGTATGTACTTTTTCACTTACAGATACTTATCTCTTAATAAGACTTTTCTCTAAGATAATTATTATATATTAATATAGTATGCAGTGTCTTAAGATTATCAAATATCTAGTCCTTAAATTACCTCAGTTATTTCCTATATTGGTTATTCTGTTTGAATCATGATTAAAACAAGATATATTCATTGGTTTTAGTTGGTAAGGCTCTTAGCTCTTTATCTATAGATTCTCTCTCTCTTTTTCTCTCTCTCTCTGTTTTCTCTTTTTCATTTTTTTTCGAAACAGAGTCTTAGGCTGTCGCCCTGGGTAGAGTGCTGTACTGTCACAGCTCACAGCAACCTCAAACTCTTGGGCTTAAGCCATTCTTTTGCCTCAACCTCCTAAGTAGCTGGGACTACAGGCACCTGCCATAAAGCCCGGCTATTTTGTTTTCTCTTTTTCCTTCATGCTATTTGTTTAATGGAAAAAACTTGGTTGTCTTGTAAAATTTCTCATATTCTAGATTCTGATTCTTCCTTATTATGTCATTTAACATGATATGATTCTTCCTTTATTTATGTTTTTTGTTGTAATGTGGCAGTTAAACCTACAGGTATGTGAGTTTTTGTTTTTAAAGAAAAAATGGATATTTAAAGAGTAAGAAGGAATGATTAATGAGATTAGTGGGAGCTAGATGTATCACTTGAGGATAATTTCCAGCTCCTAGGTAGTCTCCTTATCCCTTGCCTCTTGAGATTGCTAACATTAAAGGAGAAACCCTTAAAAAAAGTTTTTTTAAATTTTTAATTGACATATAATAGTTACATATATTTATAGTGTACAATCAAATCAGGGTTATTAGAATATTTGTCATCTCAAATATTTATTTTTTGTATTGGGTACATCCAAAATTCTCTCTTGTTGCTGTCTGAAATATATAATAAATTGTTGTTAACTGTAGTCATTCTACAAAACTACAGTCCCTAACTTTTGTGCACAGACCAATACTGGTCTTTGTCCTGTTATAAACTTGACTGAACACCAGGAGGTAATGGCAGGAGAGCAAGCAACTCTTCATCTTTACAGATGCTCCCCAGTGAGGGTTGCCATCACCATCTGAGGTTTGCCTCCTGTCAGATCGGTGGGAGGCATTAGATTCTCACAGGAGTGTGAACCTTTCTATAAACTGTACATGCGAGAGATCTTGGTTGCTAGATCTCCTACATGCTCCTTATGAGAATATAATAGTAATGTCGATGATGTAATAATGTAATAATAATAGGAATAAAGAGCACAGTACATATAATGTGCTTGAATCACTCCCACCTCCCACCCCTCTGCCTCCAAAGTCTGTGGAAAATTATCTTTCATGAAACTGATTCCTGATGCCAAAAACGTTGGGGACCAGTGCTGTACACTAAAACTTAATTCTTCTATATAGCTGTAATTTTGTGTCCTTCAACCAACCTCTCTCTATCTCTTTCTCCTCCCTACCCTTTCCAGCCTCTGATAACTACTTTTCTTTTCCTTTTTTTTTTTTTGAGACAGAGTTTCACTATGTCTGCCTCGGTACAGTGCTGTGGCATCACAGCTCACAGCAACCTCCAACTCTTGGGCTTAAGAGAGTCTCTTGCCTCAGCCTCCCAAGTAGCTAGGACTACAGGTGCCCACCACGACGCCTGGCTATTCACTATTTTTTGTTGCAGTTGTCATTGTTGTTTAACTGGCTTAGGCCGGGTTTGAACCCAGTATGCGACTGGCGCTGTAACCACTGTGCTATGGTGCTGAGCCTGATAACTACTTTCTATGCTATACTAATATGAATTCAACTTTTTAACATTCTGCATATAAGTAGGAACATGTGGTATTTATTTTTCTGTTTCTGGCTTATTTCACTCAATGAAATATCTTCCAATCTTGTCTGTGTTTTGTGAATCACAGGATTTTATTCCCTTATGTATGTACGTGTACCATATTTTCTTTGTTCAGTCATTGATGAACACTTAGGTTGCATCCATGTCTTGGCTGTTGTGACTAGTGCTGCAGTAGATCTGGGGGTGCAGATATCTTTTTAATGTACTGATTTCCTTTTCTTTAAATATATACCCAGGAGTGGGACTGCTGGATCAGTTTGTGGTTTTTGAGGAACTTCCATACTATTCTGTATAATGGCTATACTGGTTTACATTCCCACCAACAGTGTATAAGGAGTTCCCTTTTCTCCACTCCCTTGCCAACATTTGTAACTTTGTGTCTTTTTGATAGCCATTCTAACTAGGGTGAAAGGATTTGCATTTCCCTGATGATTAGTAATGTGGAATATATTTTTAAATATATGTGTCGGCTATTTGTATGTTTTCTTTTGAGAAATGCTTGTTTAGGTCATTTGCCAATTTTAAAGTCAGATTATTTTTATTATTTTATTTATTATAATTTTATTATTTTATTATTTTTGCTGTTGTTTGAGTTCCGCATTCCAGTATTAATCCCCTGACAGATGTATAGATTGCAAATATTTTCACCTATTCTGTAGGTTGTTTTTTTCACTCTGTTGGTTTTTTGCTTGGCTCTGCAGAAGCATTTTAGTTTGATATAATCCCATTTGTCTACTTTGACTTTTGTTGCCCGTGCTTTGAGGTCTTTCCATACAGTCTTTTCCAGACCGGTGTCCTGAAGTGTTTCCCTTAGGTTTTCTTCTATTAGGTTGTTAAGTATGAAATGTCCAGTTCCCCTAAGTACTGAGCTTGACAGTTGATATCTCTGAAATTTCACTTTGACACTTTTTTTTTAAATTGTGAAGGTACATCCTCATTAACCATATGTTTTGGCTTGTGATTGTCTTTCAAATGTATTTTTAAAACAATTTGTGTCAAACCATGGATAAGTTAAAAATTGGTGTTATTTTTTAATATATGTTCATCCTTGAACCAATGCGACAGAAACAGCTCAAAATACCAATGATGTGTTTGGAAAGGATGTGGCTAATGAATGCACAGTACATTGATAGTTTGAGAAGTTCTGTCCTGATGATTTTAATCTTGGAAAAGAGACACAATGGATAATGATGAGCTGAAGACTGTAGTGGAAGTGAATCCTCCTCAACTTATACATGAATTAGCAGCAAGGATCAACATTACTATTCCAATAGTATTGGACCATTTGCAACAAACTGGCAAGGTAAAGAAGCTAGATTCTGCATGAATTAAACGAGCATCTGACATCTTGAAGCTTGCCTTTCTCTGCTGTCATGACTTCAAGGCAAACCATTTTATACTGTATTGCAGACATATGATGAAAATGGATTCTTTATGACAATTGCAAGCGTTTGGCACAACAGTTAGATAAAGATGAAGTGCCGAATTGCAGTCTAAAACCAAATTGTCATCAAAAAAAGGTAATGATGTCTGTTCAGTGGTCCAGTGCTGGTGTTATTCACTTAACAGCGTCATGGAGCTTGGTCAGTTGAGTATAGTGGATGTCTGTTGCAGTGAGTTTGAGGAAATGATGAGGATGCTTGTGATTAACCCAGATTGGTTTACAGAGACAGATCAATCCTCTCGCAAGACAATATTTAACCGTATATCGCACAAACAACACTGCTTAAACTACAGAAGTTGGATTTGGAAACTCTCATTATCATCTACCATATTCACCAGACCTCATATCAACTGACTACCACTTTCTCCAAACTTTGGACCACTACATGCAAGGAAAAACATTTAGTTCTCAACAAGCTGTGGAAAATGGCTTTGGCAATTTTATTGCCACTCACTCTCCAGGCTTCTTCACTGTTGGCAGAAACAAGCTACCATTAAAATGGTAAAATTGTGTCAATAGTTTAGGGGCATACTTTGATGAATTGTACTGCTTTTTTTAAATTAAATCATAGCTGTGTACATTAATGCAGTCATGGGGTACAGTGTGCTAGTTTTATATACAACTTGGAATAACTTTCATCAAACTGGTCAACATAGCCTTCATGGCATTTTCTTAGTTACTGTGTTAAGACATATTCTACACCTAGTAAATTTCACATGAACCCTTGTAAGATACACTATAGGTGTGGTCCCACCAATTACTCTCCCTCCATGCATCCTCCCCCCTCCCTTCTCCTCCCCTCCTCTCCCCTTCTTCTCCCTTTTCACCTTCTTTTTGGGCTATAATGTACTCCTTCTTATTTGAGATAGTATAAACCAAACTTTGGATTTGAAATTGGACATTTCATATTTAATGTTCTGTCCTGGTGATTTTAATCTTGAAAAAGAGACATGTGGGTAACCTGAGACACGATGGATAATGATGAGCTGAAGACTGTAGTGGAAGTGAATCTTCCTAATAGTAGTTTTATAATTTTGAGTCTTACATTAAGATTTTAAGACATTAGTTGATTTTGTACATGGTGAGAGATAAAGGTCATTTTTGACTAGTAAGTCTAATTTTGGACGCATTGTATTTGAGGTACCTGTTAGACATCTGAGATACTGTTAGATAGTCAAATATGTGGATTTTGGAGCTAAGAAATAAGAGACAGAGCTGAAGGCAGAGATTCAAAAGGTATCATTTACCTCTGGAAGGGATGAAATCATCTAGGGGAATGTGTAGCAGGGGAAGAGGCCTAAAATAGAGCCCTGAACAGTGTGCCAGTTAGGTTTGAGTAGAGGAGGGTAAGTCAGCAAAAAAGACTGAGAAGGCACAGTTACAGTGACAGGAGTAAACTGGGAGAGGTGATAAGCATTGTGGAATGCTGCTGAGATTAAAGTAAGCTAAAGCCTATGGATAATTTGCTGTCTTTAGCTATAAGGAGATTATTTATAACCTGAGTGAGAATAGCTTTAGAAGAGTAGTTGGGCTGGATGGTAGTAGAATTGTGAATGGTACGTCATGAAAAAAAGCGACAGAGTGCTGCTTTTTCAGTATTGGCTGTGATTGGGTGGGAGAGATAGATGAAGAGGAAAGTTGCAGAGGTCAGTGGATGAGATGTTTAAATGCTAATGTGAACAAGCCATTAGAAAAAGAGATTAAACTAACAGGAAAGATGGGATACCATCAAGTTCTCAGAAAAAGCTAGAGAGATGGGAACTCAGATGATGGAATTGATGCAAAGAGTCTCTTACATAGTAGCGGAAGTGAAAGAGAAAAAGGACTAAGGGCGGAGTCAGTTTTACAAACTTGGTAAAGGGAGGTTGGATTCCTGTTGGCTTCTGCTTTCTCTGTGAAATAAGAATTGATGTCATCTGCTGCTTATGGAATGGGGGAAGAAGATGAAATCTGAATGGTGGGAGGAGAGCATTGAAGAACACCATTGCAGAGAATAAAAATGAACAGAGGAGGAAAACAGGTTTGCCAGGCATGGTTAGGTCCATTTGAGAATAATGATTATGAATTCTTAGTTTTAGCAACCCAGGTCTGTATATTTCTTCAGTATAGTCAGTATTCTGGGTACTGGTAATTTATGGTAGGGTTATGCCAGGTTGGATTTTGGTAAATGGGATAACAGAAGGAAATGAAATTAGTCATAATTCGTTTATGGTAGGTCATAAAATCTAAACTGTATGTGTATTGATGGGTGGGGAGTAATGAGGGTAGTCAGTGGACTGAAATTCTTAATTGTGATCATAGGAGGTATAGTGAAGTGGTAGAGTGTGCTAGAATAATATGAGATTGTGGTTACAGAAGGGTTATACCTGCATTTCAGGGATATAGAGATAATAGTGATGATAAGCTGACACTGGTCAAAATGGAAAATAGAAACCAATGAAGGTGATGGAAGTAATGAGCTGAGAGGCCAGAATTCCTCTGCATGCTTTTGTCGTCTCACTTTAAAAACATTTTCAAGTCTCCCAAGTGCCACAAATAACCCAAACTAACGAAATTTTTGTCAATTTTTATTCGTATCTTTGTCCTCAGCAATATTTTTTCTTTCTATTTAAAACCAGACTTCCAGTTGAATTTTAAGTTACTTAATATACTTCTTGTAAATCGAATATAATAATCTTTATCCTTCTTGATTTGTCTTTTTTCCTCAGGATTATTCTGATGGTTCTCTTCCTAATATAGACTATTCTTTTTGTTTATTGCTATTTAAAAATTTTTTTTAAAACAATTTTTTATATTTTATTATATTTTTTGAAATAGAGTCTCAAGCTATCTCCCTGCATAAGAGTGCTGTAGTGTCATAGCTCACAGCAACTTCCAACTTGGGTTCAAGTGATCCTCTTGCCTCAGTTTTTTTCCCATTTTTAGTAGAGACAGGGTCTTGCTTTTGCTTAGGGTGTTCTTGAGCTCAAGCAGTGCACCCGCGTTGGCCTCCCAGAGTGCTAGGATTATAGGCGTGTATGTGTGTATGTGTTTTTTTTTTTTAACTAGACTCTTATTTATTTTATTATTATTATTATTATTATTATTATTATTATTTTGCAGTTTTTGGCTGGGGCTGGGTTTGAACCCACCACCTCCAGCATATGGGGCCAGCACCCTACTCCTTTGAGCCACAGGTGCCACCCTGTGTATGTGTTTTTAATCCTCCACTATCACAGTTTCATTCTCCTTTTTTTTAAAAATTTTTTTTATTTTTTATTAAGTCATAGCTGTGTACATTAATACTATCATTGGGTACAGTGGGTTGTTTCTATATACAATTTGGAATACTTTCATCCAACTGGTTAACATAGCCTTCATGTCATTTTCTTAGTTGTTGTATTAAGACATTTATATTCTACATTTAGTAAGATTCACATGTACCCTTATAGGATAAATCATAGGCGTGATCTCACCAATCACCCTCCCTCCACCCATCCTCCCCACTCCCCTCCTCTCCCTTTCCCTTTTCCCCGTATTCTTGGGCTAAAATTGGGCTATATTTTTCCTATGAAAGCTATAAATTAGTTTCATGATAGGGTTTAGTACATTGGATACTTTTT
>CAUYQV010061235.1:0-10152 GCA_963574575.1 Galagoides demidoff
TTGGGGGAAAGATTCCCTATTTAACAAATGGTGTGGGGTGAATTGACTGGTGACTTGTAGACTGAAACTGGACCCACACCTTTCTCCTCTAACAAAAATTGACTCTCACTGGTTAAAGGACTTAAACTTAAGACATGAAACCATAAAGATTCTTGGAGAGAGTGCAGGAGAAACACTTGAAAAAATTTGCCTGGGAGAATACTTTATGAGGCAGATACCCTGGGCAATTAAAGCAACATCAAAAATACATTACTGGGATCTGATCAAATTAAAAAACTTCTAACTCCCATTTTTTATTCTCTTCTTGGTTCTTTTTCTTCTGGAACCCATATTTCATGCTTTAAAGAGTAATCCAAGTTAAAACAACTCCCCAGAGGTTTGGAGAACTGAATGTGACACAGGTGGCCATTGAACCTGATCAGGCATAAAAAAGGACAGAGCAGAGACACTTGTCTTCCTTGTCCTCATTTGGCTCCCAGCTCTGAGAGGCACATTTATCTTGGCGATGTGAATGTGGGGAATATATAGGTTTAGAGAAGGGCTGAGCCATACTGCCTCCAAAATGCTACAGAAATATGGGTGCCTGTGAGAAAGCCAATCTCCTGCTGTTGAACAGGTACTGTCACTTGCAGCAGCCCCAGCAAGTCCTAGGCAGCATTTACAGGCTGAGGATCAACAAAATCCTTCTCCCCTGAATGTTACCCAGAGCTCAGGCCAGGGATGACTGTGTTGTAAAGGGGAGCTGTGTCAAGACCTCCCTCTTTGCCAGGGCAATGGGCACTGCAGACCCTTTTTTCTAGTAAGAGCCATGGAATCCCTGTTATCCACATCAAAAGCATCATCTGAAGGGAATCTCCCTTCCTTAATACCAGTGGTTCTGATTGTCCCCATCAAGTTCTGTGTCTTGAAAGCTGCACAGGGCCATGTATACAGACAGAAAGAGGACACAGAAGGTCTGAACACAATACCCTTACCTCTCACGGCAAGGTGGGCCAGCCCTTCAGGACAGAGATCTTTGGGCGAACCCATGTGACATCTCATGTCTCCCAAGACCTCTCCTGCAAAATTAGGGAGGGAGCTGTTTTGGCATTCATCCATCCCCAGACTGCTGCACCAGGAATGCAAGTGAACATTCCATCAGTGCAACTGCCTCTTTTTCCATTCTCTCACAGAACCCATTTCTACCGTGAAGCCTTTCATCAGCAGCCCACTGCAGACAGCTCTCCAAAATGGAAGTGTGAGGGGACATGCAAAGCACAAAGAAATGGAAAAATGTTAAACAAATTTTTTTTGTTTTTAATTTACCAGTGAAATTTTTCTCCCTTTCTTGGCAGCGTTATTTGCTTAGTCTATTGATATTTCAGACTAGAGGAAGATTGCACATAATTGTACCAGCAGTTCTTTTTCTCTCTGAGGGTTCAAGTGACAGAGGTAGTTAGCTGGAGAAACAGGATGTATTTGATCAGGCCACACGGCTGTGACTTAAGTGGCAGAGGGTGTCCATCTACTCTGAGGAAGTTTCTTGCTGAGGCCTGTGTCAGACTTCACATCTCAGGTACTTCTTTCTGTCAGTCATTGTACCTGCTGCTGCTGATTAAAGACCTTATCCCAACTGAGAAACTGTCTGCTGCCTGGCTTTGAGTCTGTGGCCAGGGGAAGCTGTTTTGGAGCTGAGGTCCATCTTTATTATAAATTTCTGTTGCAGGTGTTTCAGCAAGGGGGCTTACAGAGTTGAACAAATACCTTCACTGTTTTTCAGTTTAGCTGGCTACAGGGGCAGCTGAAGATGAAAACAAACCAGACCACTTCTGACCTACATTTCTAGTTTAGTAACCAATGCTATGCAGTCATGGTTCTTAAGCTTTGATTAAATGCAAATTTCTGGGCTCAGAAAGATTTTGATCCAGAAGGGACCTGAGAATCTGTAATTTAAACACCCTTTGCATTTTGATTTTAGATGACACATGGAATATCCTTCAAGAATCACAGTTACCCAGCATTAAAGAGTGAAGTGGAGATTAGGAATCAGAGTCTCAGTAGTCTCACGACAAGTCAAAGAACCTGTTGAGAGAAAACCCCAGGGCTTCTAATTATAGTAACCAGATTATTAGCAATTAATGTGCTAATTTGCTTTTGATAATGCACTTTGATCAATACACTTGGTAGATAAGCATTAGGTAATTAAACCCAATAATGATCTTAACAAATTTAAAACATCTAATATCACTTCTTGAATGTTTTTATTAATATGAATCACAATAGAGAACTCCCAAATAGACCTCAAAATATTTGGAAATTTAGTAGCCTTTTAAGTTAGTGTCAAAAAAAGGTTTGATGACTTGTTGCCTGTAGCACAGTGGTTATGGCACCAGCCACATACACCAAGGCTGGCGGGTTCGATCCCGACCTGGCCTGATGAACAACAATGACAACTGCAACAACAACAACAACAATAAAAATAGCCAGGCATTGTGGCGGGTGCCTGTAGTCCCTGCTACTTGGGAGGCTGAGGCAAGAGAATTGCTTATGCCCAAGAGGTCTGAGGTTGCTGTGAGCTGTTAACACCACAGTACTCTACTGAGGGCGACATAGTGAGACTGTCTCAAAAAAAAAACAAACCAAAAACCAAAAACGGGTTGATTCTTTCATACACACATCTTGTAACAACTGGCTCACCATTTAGATTTAAAAAGAAGCTAGATTCCTACTTCACTCCTTATCACAAAACAAATTATATATGAATTAAGGGTCATAGTTTATTAAACTTAAAATAAAACTCTATGAATTCTAGATAAGATCTGGGCAAAATCCTGAAAATCTAAACTTCAAAGACTAAATCTTAAGTAAGTCAAATCAACTTATTTGACTATGTATAAATTATTACAAAAATACAATAAAATAGTCAAAAGTCAAACTTAAAGACAAAATTGAAAACCTCAGAAAAGCTTTTCAACAGGATATCATCCATAAATAACCTACAATTTATGAAATGAGGTTCAGCCCTGCCCAGAATTATATAAACGCAAATACAAACAAGATGCAACTTTTCATCTATTTATTTCCCAACAATTAGTGTATTTCATGGCGTCAGCTTTGAGGTTGAGAAGGGGTGGAGCAGAATGACTGGGTAATCTCTTTTCAAGTTTAAAATATTCATTTTCTTTGATCTAGCAATTCTACTTTTAAAAACTTATTCTAGAACTACAATTGTACATGTAACCAGAACAATAATTATAGTGTTGTTTATAATAGTAAAAAACTGGAAATGATGCAAATGATTATTGATAGAGGGCTGGTTAAATAATTAATGGTCCATAATAGTTTGTGACATTAAAAAGTATGGGTTAGGTCTGCACATTTAGATCTGGAAGAAATCACTTAGATACATTCTTAGTTTTAAAAAGAAGAAAGAAGGCAAGGTACTAAACAATGGATAACTGGTGTTTCCATTTGTATATAGCAAAAAGAGAGAACATAGAAAATTTCTAAAAACATTATTAAAAATAGATGCCTTTTTTTTGAGACAGTCTCACTATGTTGCTGTCAAATATTAAAGATTTGAGGGAGTGGAAAGACTTATTGTTCATTGTATATACTCATCTACAGCTTGAAAATTTTAAATTGTGTAATGCATTATTGAAACTACAGAAGAAAAAGCTACTTAAAAAAGCAGAGATTTTAAATAGCTTAGCTGTTCTGATTACTACATAATGTTTAATTAAAAAAATAAGTAAGCATGTGAAACATATTTTTACTTAATCATTCAAACAAAAAAGAAAGAAAAGGATGAAACATAGACACAGTGACGGGGGAAAGAATGTAATAAAGGAGAGTGAAATGCCTGAACAGAAAGAAAGGGGGAACGGGAGGTTTTCCAAGGGACTTGAAAGATTTTCTTCTCCTGAAAGTACAAAGGCTCCAGATTTTCAAAGTAAGTTCTATTACACTGAAAATAAACTGCCTGCTAGGTGTGGTGGCTCACGCCTATTATCTTGGCACTTTGGGAGGCTGAGGTGAGAAGAATGCATGAGCCAGGGAGGCTCAGGAGACCAGCCTAATAGAAAAACTAGCCTGGTGTGGTGCATACCTGTAGTTTCAGCTATTCAGGAGGCTGAGGCAGGAGGATCACTTGAGCCCAGGAGTTTGAGGTTGCTGTGAACTATGATGATGCCACTGCACTCTAGCCCGGGCAACAAAGCTAGACCTGGTCTCAAAACACCAATAACAACAAGAAAAAACAAAGAAGAAAGAAAACATACTGTCAATCCTTTAAGATTTAAATGACAGAAATTGGTAGCTAATGGTAACATCAGTCATCACTAGGACAAAGGTGAATGGGTAGGATGCATACTGGAAGGAGGCAACAGAAGTCTGAAAAGGTGTGAAGAAATAAACCACATCAATTTATCAGAGAAATTAAATCACAGAACAACTTTTTTTCTTGGTCAGTTTCTTTATATTAAAGAAGAGTTGGTTTTTATAGCACGTGTATTGTCTAAGCTTTCCTCTGGGGAGGCCTTGGCAGTTTGCATCTAAGCAGGTCCTGCAGAGCTGGTAAAGCAGAGCAGGTGGACACAGGGCCGTTCAGAGGCCCTAACCTCTGCCTAGAACAGAGCAGGTGACACTGAACCAGTAACCTTATACATATATTTTCTGTTGAGGCAGAAACTGAACTTTACAAAAGTGAAATGGGAACAAACAGGCTCATATATTCAGAACTGTTCAGTCTTTCTTTCCCATTCATCTTTATTAAATCCAGATGCATATTAATTTTAGAAAAGTCTAAGTAAACCAGTGTTTTATTTTTCTATTTCCTACTGGAATAATGTTGTAAGTCTGGAAATGCTCTCTATGTATTATCGGAAATTTACAGTTCTTCTCATGTTTTGAGTAAACATCAGGTACTTAGCTAATTAAATGTGTCTTGTTTATAGGAAAGTGTCAATTTTCAGGATGTTCTATGTACGTCTTGATAGAATTACATAGAAAATGACTGTGTACTCTCTTTTTCATAGGTCACCACCGCCTGAAAATTGCTCAAAACAAAAATAGGATCTAAGGGTTGAAACAAGATAAGATCAAATTGATGTCACAGTAATTACACCAAGTACCTTTCAATCATTGGTTGGAATTTACTGTGATCCCTGGGCTTAGATGCAGGTGGGAACATGCAGTTTTTGTTACTTTGCTGGTATAAAAGACAGGTGAAGACTTTATGAACTGTAGTTACGAGCAATCACGGGACGAAACTAAAATCCCTCTTCAGATCTACAGTCAGCTGCCCTGAACACACATAGCAGGAAGTCCAGAGGAAGGTAATGTGAATGAAATAATGGGGGGAGGGGGGTGTTAATTGCCAGCTGAAATATTTGAGAACATAGGAAACCTTCCAGAGTTTATGCATAAACCTTGGTAAGAAGACAGTTAGACAAAATGTCCCCATTCATTTTTAGTACTCATGATTGAATTGGGAGGAAGTCTGCAAAACTGTGGTCTGCAATCACAGGCTCAGATGTCATCTAACAAAATCCAGAAATAAAATGTCTCCTGCTAAGATGCTGTAGTGTCTATCAGTATTTACAATTTTCCTCAAGAATTACTATATGTCATATGAAAGGCATTCTTTTTTTTTTTTTTTTTAGAAACTATGCTTTTGCTTTTTAAATTATTTTATTTATTTATTTTCCTCAAGAATTACTATATGTCATATGAAAGGCATTCTTTTTTTTTTTTTTTAGAAACTATGCTTTTGCTTTTTAAATTATTTTATTTATTTATTTTCATTTTGTTTTTATTTTGTTGTTGTTGCAGTTTTGGCTGGGGCCAGGTACGAACCTGCCGCCCTTGGAATATGGGATGGGTGCCCTACTCCCTGAGCCACAGCACTGCCCCAAAAGGCATTCTTTTGTCCAGGAGACAGACAAGGCAAATAGATATTATATAAGTTGCTGATATTGTTGTATTATCAATTTTAAATGATGTATAGAGGGTGCCAAAAATGTATACACATTTTTAGAAAGGAAAAACTCAGGGCTGTAATCCTAGCATTCTGGGAGGCCAAGGAGGTGGATTGCCTAAGCTCACAGATTTGAGACCAACCTGAGACAACGTGAGACCTTGTCTGGAAAAATAGCCAGGTGTTGTGGTGAGAGCCTGAAGCAAGAGAATCGCTTGAGCCCAAGGGTTTGAGGTTGCTGTGAGCTGTGACGCCTTAGCACTCTACTGGAGCAACAATACCAGACAATGTCTCAAAAATAAAATGGAAAAACTGTATTAAAATTGCAATACTCACTACATATTATGTAGTGATAACAAAAGATGAATACAAGTCATATTGATCACCTTGTGTAACTGCAGAAGTCAAACGTGACTTGAGTATTACAAATTTAATACAGTTTTTTCCTTTTTAAAGGAAAGCTTTAACAGTATACAAGCTGTCCAGGGGCAAAGTGCCTTGCTTGTCAGTTGAGTGGTCACAGCTTCTGATTATCTTTTGAATAGATGTTCTCATGTGGACTTGAATAGTGACATGGAATTTCATGAATATCATTGATCCTATTTTCTTCTTCAGTAAATGGTATAAAAATAGGAATTGGTAGTATTTCTCCAGCTACTACTGGATCAATCACTTGCCCAAGTCCAGTGAGTATCTGGAAATTTTTCCAGTACTGTTAGTTATATTTGCTTTAGACTAGTTGAAATGGTGACTGGTTGGGAAATTGAGGCTAGAATTAAAGTACTCTGTTGTCAGTCTTTGTTAGTGCCGAGGAACGGGATTCGGGCACATGTGAAGAGTTATAGTTGATACTATGTGGGTTGCCCAGGGATGCAGAATCTCCTTTTTATCCCCATAGGAATTTTTTATTTCCTATACTCTACAATGTTTTCTCCATTCAAAAGTAAGATATTTCACATCAGAAGAGAAATTTTTTTTTTTTTTTAAAGAGACAGAGTCTCGCTTTGTTGCCCTTGGTAGACTGCCATGGCATCACACCTCACAGCAACCTTCAGGTCTTGGGCTTAGGCAATTCTCTTGCCTCAGCCTCCAGAGTAGCTAGGACTACAGGCACCTGCCACAATGTCTGGCTATTTTTTTTGTTGTTGCAGTTTGGCTGGGGCCGGGTTCAAACCTGCCACCCTCAGTATATCTGGCTGGCACCCTACTCACTGAACCACAGGTGCCGCCCAGAAGAGAAATCTTTTTAAATGTCTAAAGATGTCTTTTAAAAAATGACATGAGAACACCAATTTAATTATTCAAAGTATTGGTAACAAAGTTGCATGTAATACTTTGCTATAGTCTTATTATTAAAAGATATATAAGAATAGTCACCACTTACGAAAGGTTTATATGTTTTTATTTCAATTTCAACTTTGGCTTTCTTAAATTCATAATTTTTTGCAGAAATATAGTTGTTGAAATTTTATGTGCATCATATTTCTTACTGTTTTCTGCTGAAACAGGTAGCACATGAAAATGTTAAGAAATGTACAGGCTATGATTTAATTTTAAAAAAAGTTAGGAAAGTAATTGAGCATGTTCCAGAACAAAGACTCATTTTAGTGTACATTTCTTATTAATGTTGGACTCAAATTTACATGAAAATTCAAGGAACTGGGAAGCAGAAGGTAATGCATATCTTGTTCAAAAGCAGATCAAGGCAATTTTCTGGCACAAAGAAAAAATTTACAGAAATAAATTAATACTTCCATTAAAAACAGCAATTACCTATAGCACCAAACCTCCATTTTCATAGATTGTGAATCTTAGAGTGGTTTGATATCAACTTATTTTCCTTGAAAATTCTAGTTTTGGAGTGTAATATTATAGCTGTACCACTGTAGTGTTGCATGAGGTAATCCAGTAATTCTTCGGTTCACCAGACCCAAAGATAACATTATGGAAACGCTCCAGCATCCTTAATACTCTGGGGTTAAAGGTGGGGTGCTTAGGCTGGACTAGGGGTAGAAGTCAAGGCAATATCAGTAATCAGTTAGAAAAGACAACTATGACAGCATGGTCCATGTGAGAACCAAAGCCACTGAGGAGGGTGGGCATTGTCTGTATACTTCTAGACAGAGGGTAGTACAGGAGAGGGGCACTATTTTAGGATTAGACCACTTTCTGAGTGACTTTAGCAAATCTTTTTAATTCTCTGATGCATAGTTTTCTAATCATAAAATAGGTATAAAGAGAATCAAACAAGTATGTGAAACCAATGTCCCTTTGCCCTATTCCCCACCAATCAGAAAGCAGTCCTGACATCCTGATTAGTTGTTCAACGCCTCAGCTGTCTCTCTTTATGCAAATGAATGACTTCAAATAATTCTGGCAAGGGTGAAACCAAATAAATATGTAAAATAAAAAGCACATCAGCTAGTTATATTAAACTGGCACAGCACATAATGATATTCTAAGAGATATCCAGCGTTTTATACAAGGATGTGTCATCTGAAAAAACTCATTTAGCAAGTTCATTGTAAAATGCAAACAGTTGAAGTCAGTAGAGCTAAGTGTGGTCCAGAGTTTTGAGTTTGGCATAGTAAAGAGACATTTTAAAATCTTGGCTCTACAGTAATTCTGTGACCTTGTATAAGTTACTTTACCTCCAGAATTTCTTTATTGGCAAAAATGAGGCTGATGCTGTGGAGGGTGGTCGTGACAAAGGGATGCATCTATGTGTTCAAAGTGCCCCCAAATGTCAGGCACACACAAGTGCTGAATTAATTATAGGTGCTATTTTTTAACATGTGAGGTATTATCATCACCAAATCTAGTATTATAGATACCATGTGGAATGCTAACTCTATTTTTTTCATGCATTATCACATTTCCCCTAATAGATTAACTGAATATGTGTTATACAAGTTACCCATCCCTTTCCCACCTGCCATACACAAAGAAAAGTGTACAGGGAGAAAGCAGAGAGGCAAAACATGGTCTCAGACTTCTGAGAAATTTTTGTTATAAGATAAAGTAGCTGTTCGAGTTGCAGTACATTGAACTTTGAAAATGTAATGGGTGAAATGACAAGTGATTATCAGCTCTCAAAGTTCTGATAGTCATCAAACAAGTATGTGAAACCAATGGGCTCAGCTGGGCAGTTCTTAACTTGGATTTCTCATCTACCACAGTCAGATACAGGCTGAGGCTTGAGTCATCTGCAGGCTCCACTAGTCTAGTTATCCAGGAAGGCTTCTTCATTACACTTCTGGGTCTTTTCCTCTCTCTCCACATGACATCTTACACTCTAGAGTCTCTCCATGTGGCTTGACCTTCTCATCCTATGGTGGTCTCTAGGTTTTAGGATTTCTTACATGGCAAACAGGAGCTTCCAGGTCAGTTAAGGGATACACCACAACTTGCTAAGTGTCACTTGGGCTTATTCCAAGTCTAAGTAGTTATGGGGCCTACTCAGGTCAAATGGGGTACAAAGATAGGCATACCACTATTTGATGTAGGAGTGGCAAGGTCGCATGGAGGTACAAGGCTTTTTTGTGCCCATCTTTGGTGAGTACAACCTGCCATAGCAGAAAAATCTCAGCATGGGGGATTCTCTTTGCAGCCCCTCTGCTCTCCTGTTTCAGGAAGGAGCCAGTATTGATAAATCAATAATCCAACCCTGCCTGTCCCACTATTGAAACACTTCAGGCAAATGAAGTATGTTTGTATGCTTTAGTGCCTTTAAACTGGGATATTTGGTGTGTCAAAAGAGTCCATTAAAATAGCTCAAGTGACCATAACAAATATAATGAACAAGTTTTAAAAAGTCACAAGAAACATTCCTATGTTACTATAATAATGCACCACATAAAACTTTTCTGAGCTTTGAATGTTTTACTTTTCTGAGTGACACTATCCATTGTTTTATTCCCAATAATGCCTACTACTATAATAATGTTGATCTTAAAAGTTGGATATTTTTGGCTCAGCACCTGTGGCTCAAGCGGCTAAGGCCAGCCACATACGCCTAAGGTGGCGGGTTCAAATCCCCAGCCCAGGCCCGCCAAACAACAATGATGGCTGCAACCAAAAAATGGCCGGGCCTTGTGGCGGGCGCCTGTGGTCCCAGCTACTTGGGAGGCGGAGGCAGGAGACTCGCTTGAGCCCAAGAGTTGGAGGTTGCTATGAGCTGTGATACCATGGCACTC
>CAUYQV010061237.1:0-26881 GCA_963574575.1 Galagoides demidoff
AGGCACCCGCCACAACGCCCGGCCATTTTTTGGTTGCAGCCATCATTGTTGTTTGGCGGGCCCGGGCTGGGGATTCGAACCCACCACCTTAGGTGTACGTGGCTGGCGCCTTAGCCGATTGAGCCACAGGCGCCGAGCCAAGGGAATCTCTTAAGCCCAAGAGTTTGAGGTTTCTGTGAGCTGTAACTCTACGGCACTCTACCGAGGGTGACATAATGAGACCCTGTGTCAAAAAATATATATATAAATAATTCCTTTTCAAAGCCTTCCATTTCCCCTCCTGGGGTGCTATTTATTTATTTTTATTTTCCTTTATTTTTGAGGCAGGATCTTGCTATGTTCCCTAGACTGGACTTAAGCTCTTGGGCTCAAGTAGTCCTCCTACCCTAGCCTCTGGAATAGCTGGACGACCACACCCAGCTCTAGCATGCTGTTTATATGGGGACAAATACATCTGCTAACTACAACAGTGAACACTTACATAGTTCCTTTTATTCTTTACTTTTACAGATGAGAAAGGAGGGGCAAAGTGACTGGCCCAAGATCCAACTGAAATGAGATGCAAATTGAGGTGTCTATCTCGAGATTCTGCCCACTGGATATCGTCCTAAATCTTCTCTGGAGGAGTTAGACTCCTGGTATCTTTGGAGAAGTCAGGCCTGCCTGCCCTAGACATTACAGGTGATGGGGGGGCTTACAGAGCACCATGAATTCACCCTACTGTTGAGGGAGGCAGCACGCAGCACAACAGTACAGAACTCATGTCCTGCCACTTCCTATTCTGAGCTTTCACAGCTTCAGTGTCCTTACCTGTAAGATGGAAGCAACACTGGCTCCCCCTCAGAGGGTATCCATGAGGGGCTGGTATTACCTTTCTATGGGGGATGAAATGGATGCTCATAATGTGAGTATAAGACAAGTACAAGGTGAGAACTTGGGAAAGGGATGTTGTCCCCCATTTTAAGATGGCAGCCTTCCTGTGCCAAGTTCCACTGCAGAAGCAATGTTCATTAACAGAGAAACTGGGGGCAGTTCTCTTTGCTGGCTCCCTGTCTCCTAGTGCCCTCTTTCCAGGTCCTAGGCTTGGCCCTATGTCCCCACTGTTCTTCTGTTCTCTGAAGACTTTCAGTTCCCTCACACCTCAGCACGGTGGCCCTACCCTTTTTGCCCTGCATAGGCCTGACATCTGGTAGGTGCTAAGGGAATGTGCCACTAACTAACGTCACCACATGAACCCTGTGTTCTTTGACCTCTATCCTCCAAGTATGATCCCCAGCCCAAAGCATCACCTCCCCTCCAGTATTGCCCTCTCCATCATTCCACATTCATAGATCCACAGCTCAGGCTGTGGCTCAACTCTTCTTTAGGGAATGTTCTAGATTCCATAATCTGGCATTCAAGACCTCTGCTTGAGGCTGGGCATGGTGGCTTACGCCTGTAATCCTAGCACTCTGGGAGACCAAGGTAGGTGATTGCTTAACAGGAGTTCCACACTAGCCTGAGCAAAAAATCAAGACTCCATCTCAACTAAAAATACAAAAATTAGCTGGGCATTATGGCAAGTGCCTGTAGTCTCAGCTACTTGGGAGGCTCACTTGAGCCCAGGAGTTTGAGGTTACTATGAGCTATGATGCTGTAGCACTCTACCAAAGGTGACAAAGTGAGACTTTTTTTTTTTTAAGACAAACTCTCAAGCTGTCGCCCTGGGTAGAGTGGTGTGGTGTCATAGCTCACAGCAACCTCAAACTCTTGGGCTCAAGCGATCCTGTTGCCTCAGTTTTTCTTTTTCTTTTTTTTTTTTTTGAGACGGAGCCTCAAGCTATCCCCCTAGGTAGAGTGCCATGGCATCACAGCTCACAGCAACCTCCAACTCCTGGGCTCAAGCGAGTCTCCTGCCTCTGCCTCCCAAGTAGCTGGGACTACAGGCGCCTGCCACAACGCCCGGCCATTTTTTGGTTGCAGCCATCATTGTTTTTGGTGGGCCCAGGCTGGGGATTCGAACCCGCCACCTTAGGTGTACGTGGCTGGCGCCTTAGCCGATTGAGCCACAGGCGCTGAGCTGTGAGAGCTATTCTTACAGCTAGTCTTTCACCCTCACCCTCAGTTCAAAAATCTAATGATTCCCCAGTGTCTAATGAATAAATCTCTCATGCCTGAGCTCATGACCCAGGCAAAGTGACCAGCACCTGAGATGAAGATGAGGAGAGAAGGCCCTATGCCTAGGGCGGACAACATCTCTTGGCTTGCCTGGAAGTCTGATTGATTGTCCTGGTGTAACTAATAATGTCTCCTTTCAGTTTCAAAGCTGCACCAGTTTGTACAATACATCATATGTAACACATACCTATCAATAAACCATGTTGAAGAGTTGGTTCATTATCCTGAGGATAATGGATAAAAAGTGCTTCAAGCAAAGGAGTAGAGCCAACACTAGACCAAAATTTTGAAAGGTCACTGAGACTGCAATTAAAGAGATGGATTGGAGCAGAGTGAATCAAGTGGCAAAAACAGCTGGGAAGCCTTTGCCATAGTTTAGCTAGAGATAATGGTGTGCTAGGTTGGAATGGTACTAGTGGAGATGGAAAGGAGGCCTGCTGGCTTAGTGACAAATAATATAATCAGCGTTTGGGTATGCGGGTGAGGCTTAAAGATGATTCCCAGGTGTGCAGCTTGGGCAACTGGAGGGCTGGTGGTGTTCCTCACTGAGGTTGGGGAGGTGAAGACGTGCGCAAAGGTCTAGGAGGAAGATAATGAGGTGACTTTTAAGTGAGTCCAGCAGTTTAGAGACGAGACATTTGGGGACCTTCATTCAAGGAGTAATGCTTGCCGGGCTCTGTGAATGCATGATCCCTGCTCTCTTGGAATTGTCAGGGGTGGGAGAGAGGTATGTAGATCAAAAACATCGATGACTACTACAAGGGAGAAGTAAAGGAAGTTTGGGGCGCGTATTACAGGGAGGCTTGGCCCTGAGGAAGTGCCATCCCATCCGAGATGGGGTCCTTCAGATCAGTCCCGAGCTAGTCCTCTGAACAGTGCCCTCGGGGCACCCCTGCTTGCTCCCACCCTTTGCTGGGCCCCAGTCCCGCTGACCTGTCTGCCGTCCCGCCGGTGCTTCACGAGCGTCACCTCCCCATAGCTGCCTCTGCCCACGACCCGCAGGTAGCAGTACGCGGCCAGGGGCATGTTCCCAGAACTGGTCCACAGCTGGGATGCAGCGGCGGGTAGAGCAGCGGGGCCGCGGTGGGAGGGGGCCCGCTCATGCCAGAGAGGTGGCCCTGCCGGAACCGGAGAGCTAAGGCCCGGCCCACAGCGACGCCGCTGCCATAGCGATCAGGTCGGGCAGTCCACGCATGCTCCGGCGTCCCCGGAGGACGCGCCATAGAGCAGACGCTAGGAGCAGCCAGAGCGGTTCCGCCGCCACCCACCCAGCGCCGCGGGAGAACCTGCCATAGAGCCGAGGCTCCGGGCGGCCAGAGCGACTCCGTCGGGCCCTGCGCGCGCACGCTTGGCTTCAAGGTTCCGCCCGCAGGCCGGCAGTGTAAACGCTGGGAAGCTGCTGATTAGCGTGCATTTATTTGTCCTCTGCACTTGTGTCGTTTTTTTCATTCTGTACATATATATATTGACAGCCTATGTGCGGAGGCGACAAAGTCCCTGCCCTCCTGGAACTTGCATTCTAACGAGAGGGTGACTGACTACTGAGTCTATCAGTAACATTTGCTATACAGGGTGTCCTTAAAGTCGCCATACATAGGAAAAATGGAAAATTGTAGCTCAATGTACCTTTATTTACAAAATCTCATTATAGAATTTTACAAAATATTCACTACGTGTTGACCACCTCTTTGTCAAATTTTGTAATGATTATTTTGTAAATGGACTTTTAGCTACAATTTCTCATTTTCCCTGTGCATGGTGACTTTAGGGGCGACTTTCGGGACACCTTGTATTTTGTTTTATTACATGCCTGACCATCCAACAGTCACTTTATTTTTTGATTCACTTCAAAGTAAACTGAAGATATCATTACACTTCATCCCTAAAAGCTTTAGGCTACTTACTGAGAAATGCAAATAACTCTCAGCACATAACCACCGTCCAAACCACTGCACCAGGAGACTTGGCCAAACTCTAGCATGGCTTCTAACAGCTCAAGGCCCAGTTTAAAAACGCCTCCCTCACACAAACCCTGGGTGAAGGGCTCAACTAAAATTTGGACTTTACCTAACAAACACAGACAATGGGCCTAATCGAATGCACCCTTATATTAATCTGAAAACTAAAATACAAGAAAAATTAAAAACAAATAAATAAAAATTTTAAATTTTCCATTCTACAAGAAAAATTAATAAATGAATAAAAACGCCTGCCTAAGAAAGCTTAAGGTTGCCAGAAGAAATGAAGAAAGTCCTCCCAGCGACACCAGTAAGCCTAGCAAGTTGAAATGTGCATGGGTGAATCAGAAAGGCTGCTGTCCCTGACTCCGCCTGACCCCCTTTAGCTCTTCCTCTTCCCTCCCTCATTCTCCCTTTGAAAAGCCCAGTTACCTCTACACAAATCAGAATGGATCTCAGCTTCTTCCCCCCCTTGTCAGTTGTTACTGAATAAAATCTGTTTTCATTGCTTTAATGCCTGACCTGGCTTATTTTTAGCAATATAATTGACTAGAGTTCAGTATTTATTTATGATTCTTTTTTTCTTTTTTGCAGTGTTTGGCCGGGGCTGATTTGAACCCACCATCTCTGGTATATGAAGCTGACACCCTACTCCTTGAACCACAGGTGCTGCCTATTTATGATTCTTTTTGATTTTTTTGTGGGGACAAAAATCTCCCTTGAGTGAGAATGTGCAAATCTTAAATGTACTCTTTAGATAATTTTGACAATTTTGTACACCCAAATCTCCTATTAAGATATCGATCAAGGGCTCAGCACCTGTGGCTCAAGCGGCTAAGGCGCCAGCCACATACACCTAAGGTGGCAGGTTCGAATCCCCAGCCCGGGCCCACCAAACAACAATGATGGCTGCAACTAAAAAATGGCTGGGCGTTGTGGCAGGCACCTGTGGTCCCAGCTGCTTGGGAGGCTGAGGCAGGAGACTCGCTTGAGCCCAGGAGTTGGAGGTTGCTATGAGCTGTAATGCCATGGCACTCTACCCAGGATAGCTTGAGGCTCCGTCTCAAAAAAAAAAAAAAAAAAGATATCGATCAAGGATATGCATTGTTAATGGGGATGTAAAATGGTTTAACTTGCCATAAAACAATATTGTAGTTCCTCAAAAAATTAAACGTAGGCCCTATGTGGTGGTTCGAACCTATAATCCTAGCACTCTGGGAGTCTGAGGAAGAAGGATTGCTTGCGCTCAGGAATTCAAGACCAGCCTGAGCAAGAGTGAGACCCCCCATCTCTACTAAAAATAAAAAACTAGCCAGGCATTATGATGGGTGCCTGTAGCTCCAGCTACTTGGGAGGCTGAGGCAAGAGGATTGTTTGAGCCAAAAAGTTTGAGGTTGCTGTGAGTTATGATGTCATGGCACTCTACCCAGGGTTGACTGAGTGAGACTCTGTCTCCAAAAAAAAGTTAAATATAGAAGTACCACATGATCCAGCAATTTCATTCCTGGGCACATACCTAAAAGAATTGAAAGCAGGGACTCAAACAGGTATTTGTACATCTGTGTTCATAGCAGCACTAAAACAATAGCCAAAAAGTAGAAACTACCTGGCTAGTACTTTGGATCCACTAGATGAATGGATAAACAGACTGTGGTGTATGTGGGTTATTACAAAAGTGACACAAAAATCAAGAAATGTAAAATCCATAAGAACAGAAATAAATGAAGCCCTCCCAGCAATGCCAGTAAGCCCAGCATGTTGAAATTACATCCATGAATCAAAAAGGATGCTGTCAACTATGTTTCTTAGAAGTGAAACAATGGATCTACCACAGTCTGTCTCAAAACTTTCATAGTGACCTACATATAAGGATAATGAAACGTTATTCAGTCTTAAAAAGGAAAGTATTTCTGACATGCTGTGACATGAACATTGAGAACATTATGCTAAATGAAAACGTTATACTAAATGAAACAACACAGTCGCAAAAGGACAAATATGTGAGGTAGTTAGAATAGGAAAACTCATAGAAACAGAAAGTAGAATGGTGATTGCCAAAGGGAGGGTGAGGAGGGGAATTGGAAGTTAGTGGCTAATGGGTATAGAGTTTCAGCTGGGGAAATGGTGATGATGGCTGCACAATGTGTATGTATTTATGCCACTAACTATAAACTCAAAAGTGGTTCAACAGTAAATATTCTGTTTTGTGTATTTTACCGCAATAAAAAAGGTCGAAATTTTTTTTGAAGTTTCAAAAAAGATGTAGAGCAATGTTTTCAACCTTTATTTTGTTATTACCACTCTGAGGAGACTTCTTAGGCAGTTTTTTCTAATCACTCTTTCCCCATGAACTACACAGTAACACAGACACACTGTTTATGTGCTGTGGCCCTTTGGAGGACCACAAACCATTGTAATAATGAAGATCTTTTTGCCCCCTCCAAGAACCAACTTTTGCCCCATTTAAGACAACACTGCCCCTGCTGAGAATTTATAACATAGAGTTTCACTATCACTGTACAATGTTCATTCATGTCCCTACCCAGTTAATCTCCAGTGCCCTCCCGGAGGCAACTACTTTTCTGATCTTTTTCACCATAGATTAGCATTGAGTAGATTTTCCCTAGTGGCTGGAATTATGCATCATACTCCTTTGCATCTGATTCTTTCACTCAGCATAATGTCTGTAAAATTCATTAATGTCTATGTTGCTGCATGTTTCAGTAATTTATTTTTATTGCTAAATAGGATTCTAATTGCATGAATATATCACAATTTGTTTATCCATTCACCTGTTGACAGACTAATTTTGTGACTTTACCTCCACACCACAGTGAGGCCTGGGCCAAGCCTTCATCACCCTAAACCAGCAGATGTGAATGAAGGAATTGGAGGCTGATGGATGAGTGAGTGATAAAGCACCTGCCTACATCTGGAAGAAGTGTCTATGGTTGATGCTGGGAGGCCTAGAGGGCTGTGGGTTAAGTAAGACAGAGCGGGGAGCAAGGCCAAGACAACTCAGGACCTGCACGTGTGTTAGACAGGAAAAGTCCTGAGCAGACTGATCCTTTGAAATGACTCTGGCTGCTGCCTGGAGAGTGGACTGTAGGAACAGTGGAATAGGGGAGCAGCCATCCAGATAAGAGAGATGTATGGCATAGACTTGTAGTGCCTGGGGACTGAGAAAGGAGTGGATGGATTAGAGAGATACTTATAGAGTGGGAAGTATAGGAAGGGGGTCTACAAGAGGCAGGCATGCAGGAAGACTCCAACTTTCTGGTTTGGGTGGCCAGCTGGATGGTTGTGGCCTTCACTGGAATGGACAGCACCAAGGGGAAGACCAGGCTTGATAGTGGGCTTCAGGGAGCCGGTGACAGAAGTAGGAGTTCGGTTTGGACGTACTAGATTGAGGGCTTCTGGGCAGGTCAAGCGGGTGGCTGGCTGTGTGGGTGGGGCTCGGGGAAGGCCTAAGCCCATGTGCTGACTACTGACTCCAGTGGCCCTCCCAGGGCCCCAGGCTCAATCCTCAGAGACCATGGCTGCTGTCTGTCCACCCCCTTGCCTGCCTCTCATATCTACAGGATGAGCCAACTTTTTCTCTTCATCTATGACATGGGGAAAATAACAGTCTCTCTCTCTCAGGGTAGTTGTGAACAGTAAGTGAATTAGGATACAAAAGATGCTGAGAAGCCTGCCAGGCACTAGTCACTGTTAGCTCTCCCCAATACAAATATGTTTCTACCTCCTTCTGTGGCCCAGCCTTGGTGAGAGTCATCTTTCAACAGCCCAGTCTTGACCTTGTCACACTCCTGCTCAAAATATCTTTAGTGCTTCCTGCCCAAAAGACTGGCCACTTTCAGACCCTGCACCAGCTGGTCCCCAGCCTCTTCCCAGCCTTCCTCCCCAGCCTCTTCATGAGCTCTGGTTCTCATCACCCAGATGCTGTTCCCTTCCCCAAGTACATGTCCCACTTCCCTGTCTGCTTTTATTTCTCTCCCTTCCCATCTTCTCCTTCCCAAGTGCTGATGTTCTTTCCAGACACCTCTCCCAGGACCCTTCTCCTAATCCCTCTGGGAAGTGAGCCCCATTCCTCCAAATTTCTGCCACTCTTTCTTTACGTTCCTCTTCAGCTTCCACCACTCCCTGGGATTCACTGGGCTCCACTTAACATGTCTGACTCTTCCTTCTCAAGGCACCGGCTCCCAGAACAGAACAAGGCACCCACAGTTCATCATAGTGGTGTCCCAAGTGCCTCGTGTTGTGCTCAATATACCACAGTCCTTGGTCCACAGAACCCCAAATGTACCATTTTCGTGTCAATCCATTTCATCTTTCACAAAGGGCAGAAAATAGGCCAGAAGGTCACCCTGGGCTAAGGATAATAAACCTTTTCCCAGAAGCTGGTCTGTGAGACAAAGTCCAGGACAAGCAAACAGAGATCAGTGAGGCCTCTGGGCTCCCTCATCGTACTCGGGTCACTGCAGCCAACATATCCTGCCCTGGTCACAGACTGGACTGACCAGGGACCTTGTCTGTTTAGCTTGCTATGACTTGTGTCCTATGTTTGGACATAAAAATTAAGAAACTGCAGGCATGAGAGAGGTCTCTGGGGACTCTTCCCTCTGAAGTCTTCAACTCTGCTCCTCTGTCATTACATGACAGGCTTGGGCTTTGTGGAGACCGAGAGAACTGAATTTGAATCTCTGTTTTGTCACCTGCTATGGGACCAGTGGCTCAGGGGAATCATGAGGACAAAATCAGACGATAAAAAGGCCTCAGTGGTGTCCAACTTTTTTTTTCCTGCCATGCATTGGAATAAGAAGAATTGTCTCAGGCCACATGTTAAATACACAAGCACTAATGAAAGCCAATGAGCAAAACAAAGGCCTGTGCATAATTTTCACAATATCATCACAGGTGAGCAAAACAGGCCTCAAATCATCCGCATGCTGCCTGCAGGCTGCAGTTTGGACACCCCTGAATGCATCGCACATAATCAACGCTCAGTTATGGAAACACGTCATCATCTTTCACTCCACTTTACCTGCCAGGCATCCCTGCCCAGGTGGAAGAACGGTGAAGCTTACCTTTGTTCTTCTTTTCAAAGTTGGGTAAGAAGGTTCAGAGATGTGAAACAACTGACCTAAAGCATCGGTCATCTCCCCCAACACATCCTGCCTCCGATGAGCCATTGCCAGATCAGATCAGCACCACTGCAACCATGGGGATGCTTAGATGTCATGAGCTTTCTAAGCCACTGTATCTGCCTCCCCGACCAAAGCATGATGGAAAAGTTTGTTGGTGCTTAACAAATTTTGAAAGTAAATCTGAATGAAGTTTAGAAATATGTTTTTTGTTGATACATAATATTTTACATACTTATGAAGTACATGTGATTCTGTTACATGTATAGATTGTGCAACGATCAAGTCAGGGCATTTGAGAAATCCATTTTTAACTGGCTCCTTGCTGCCCATTACTGTACCACTGCCCCGTGCCAAACCCAGGATGAGCTGAGCACCTGGGCAGTCTCAGCCTGTGCTCACCGAGTGCAGTTCTGCACTGAAAGGCACAGTCTAGTGTCTGGTTGGGAGTTTCTACAGCCCACTGCTGGGAACCTCCCCAAGCAGAAAATTTTCACTGCCGATTTTTGCTTTCCCAAATTGTAATATTTGCCTTCACCTTGTCTAATGTTTAATCTGTGTTTACCCAGCGCTGTATTGCTTAATGGTCTGAGGGAAGCAACGGGGCAGCAGGAGCTAGGAGACCATGGATGGTACCATGGGGCTGCAGGTGCTGCTGTGCTTGTGTCTGGCATCCCTCCTCGCCTTCCAGGCCATGCCTGCCCTGGGCATAGCTACAGGCAGGTCCAAAGGCAATGAGGTATGTGGCTTAAGTCCTGAGGGCAGAAACAGGCAGCTGAACCTAGGTGGGGCCCAGGAGGGACACAAGACCCCCATTCTAGTGGCTGGGGGTCAGCCCCCAACCACTTCTGCCGGAGAGGTGACATCCCAGCAGCATCAGGGTGGGGAGGCTGAAGTGCAGAGGGCACAGGCTGAGCTCCACTCCTACCCCTGAACAGAAAGGCCACGGTCCCCTCAGCATTCCCACTTACACTTGTTCCTGTTTTGTTTTGCAGAAGCGACAGGCTGTGGAAACAGTGAGTGAGAGTCTTGGCAAAGGGATCTGAAATGGGCCCTTTCTCACAGGCTTGCTTTCACCCATCCCTCAGGTGTACACCTCCGCCAGTGCCATGGCAGAGGAGACTCCTGTCTCCTGGAAATGAGAGCTTGCTCCCTTGTCACCCCATGCCCCACTGCACAGTCTCAGGCAGAGATCAAGGGTCTTCCTGGGAAATTTGCTCTATTCTTCTCAGCTTCTGGGTATCTTACATCAGAGCTGGGTGCTGAGCCCCAATATGACAATGAGGTCCCTCATTGACTCAGAGGACCTTGTCCCAGCCATGGCTCCTCATGTCTCACTGTAGAGTGTCAACGGTGTGATCATCCGGAGTTTGAAAGTCAACTGCAAAGTCACCTCTCGCTTTGCCCACTATGTCATCACCAGCCAAGTGGTCAACAGTGCTGATGAAGCCAGGGAAGTGGCCTTCGATGTGGAAATCCCCAAAACAGCTTTCATCAGTGACTTTGCCATGTGTGTGCCCTGCCCACCTCCCACAGCCTGTCCCGGAGTTATCCATTCACTGGTCCCAGCCTAAGACCAGTGGCCAGACAATGCAGGGCATCTCTCAATTCCCAAAGGGCCACAGGCGAGTCCCAGCTGAGGGGAGGGAGAAGTCCTTTAGATCTGTTCTTGGCTCCCACCTTGGAGAACAAACTGGGGGCTCTGCCAGCATGTTCTCAGCCTAGAACCCAAGACGTGGAGCCAGCATCTGAGATCCCTCACTCCTCTCCGTGGTTGGGCTGCCCTCTTCCACCTGCTGGTGCCCTATTGTGGGCAGTCAAAGGGCAGTCAGGATATACCTCCTACAAGGACTCACAAGGACAGGGCCTTGACAGGGTCTAGGCTCAGCATACTTTCAGCATGAGGGGTCCTTGTGGCCCAGGAGGAGTACCTCCTCTGAGGGTGTTCATCCTTCTCTGTAGCACAGCAGGTGAGAATGCATTTATTGGGGACATAAAGGACAAAGTGACTGCATGGAAGCAGTACAGGAAAGCAGCCATCTCTGGGGAGAATGCCGGCCTCGTCAGGTAAGTTCTGGGTTCTGCTGACCCGGTCTCTAGGGTTGCCCACCCCAGCCAGGACTGAGGTGAGGGCTGAAAGGGGCCCATGTTGGAAAACAGCTCAAGTGACAGAACAGGGTACAAACTGCCCAAACCCAGATGCTGGCATTAATGCACTTAACAAGGCTGATGTACCATTGCCCTTTTCCCAGACCTGCCTCAGGAAGAGGTAGACTCCTATCCTGGGGCCCTGACCCTGACCAGCTAAGACAAGGGTGAGGACCTAAGAAACCTTGGAGCAGCCCTCAAGAGAAATTGATTCTGAGGGCCATGCTTTAAGGGACAGGGATCCACATGTCACTTACATCTTGTCACCCTATTTTGCTTCTGGTGGCATGTACAGGACATCGGGGAGAACCATGGAGCAATTCACCATCCACATCAATGTCGGTCCCCAGAGCAAAGCCACATTTCAGCTGACCTATGAGGAAGTGCTGAAGCGAAGCCTGATGCAGTATGACATTGTCATTAAAGTCAAGCCCAAGCAGCTAGTGCATCATTTTGAGGTACATCACAGGACCCAGGGCTCCTCCTCTGTCTCTCCCACACTCTGGCACTTAGCATTGGTTCAGCACCCACCATGTGTCACCCCAGGCCTGAGAACACAGGGAAGGAGACTGACTCCACAGGGTGAGCTCTGATGGGTTCTTCTTGGGCAGATAGCTCCCAAAACCCTCCAACTACCTCCCCATCTCTGAGCCTGAGTTTGCTCATCTGCTAAATGGGTGATTTATGCTGGGTCCCAGACTGCCACAAAGATAGCAAGAGATATTAAGTGTCCAGGTAATTTGTAGGCCAGAAAGTCCTGTGCAGTCTGAGGGACTGGAATCATTGCTGGAACCTAAGTAGTGGCCAAACTGAGGGGGTACAGGCATAAGCACCTGCATTCAGTAAATATTTTCGGAGTGCCACTGTGTGTCAGGCCTTGTGCTCAGGCCTATGCAGGCACAGCACACAGTGAGTAGCCATGATACATGTTGGCTCTAGGCTGAGACTACATGATGGTCAAAATGGGAGCCCTGGTACAGAATTTGCTTCAATAATGCAGATCGACGTGGACATCTTTGAGCCCCAGGGGATCAGCAAACTAGATGTCCAGGCCTCCTTCCTCCCCAAGGAACTGGCAGCCCAAGCAATTAAGAAGTTCTTCTCAGGGAAAAAGGTATGTAGGATGGCAGGGGATAGTGGTGGACCCTCTAGGGGATTCTTAGCCTGGTCCATCCCTTATGGAATGTCCAGGCTCAGCTCAGTGACCATGCAGGGGCTACAGACTGCCCTTGGGATGAGAGGCAGACACCATTTGGTAGGTATCCCTGGGGAACTCAGCACTCCTGATTCTTGGAGCAATTTAGTAAAGCCTGCATACTGAGGTGGGGAAGGCACCAGCTTTTGTTCCACACACCCTGGTGGCATGGTCCAAGGTGAGTTGCTGGCTTGCTTAAGCTCCAGTTTCCTCTTTGCCTGCCTCATACACAGGAGAAAGTATTCAGGGAAATGTCCAGCACATAAGCAAGTTTCAGATGCTGTAATGGTTAGGACTCTAAGCCTCAGCTTTCTTAGAAACACAATTAAATTTGGAAAGGCCTTTGGCCTACCCAACAACTTATCCCTTGCCACCTGTTTGCCAGAATCTCAGAAATCCCCTGCTTGCCCTCATGCCAGGCTCCTGGAGGAATGTGGTATAGGAATGGGTGGTCCAGCAAGTACCTGCTTCTTGATTGCCCTCAACCCCAGCCAGAAACAAACCCTTTGTTTCCCACCTTCCTAATGTAGGGACTCCATGGCAATTCATTTAAAAGAAGTATTTCTTATAGCTTGGAGGGTTTCTTTTCACTAAAATATGACGTTTCAGAGTGTTAGCAAATATGTTTGCTGTCTATGGGGGACTAAAGGGATGGGTCCCTGTCTTCCTCCTTTTTTTTTTTTTTTTTTTTTTTTAATAGAGACAGGGTCTCACTCTGTCACCCAGGCTGGATAGAGTACAGAGATGCCATCATAACTCACCGCAGACTTGATTCCTGGGGTCAAATGATCCTGCCCCAGCCTCCCAAGTAGCTAGAGCTACAGGAGCACAACACTATGCCTGTAACATTTTTTTAACTTTTTGTAGAGATGGGGTGAGTACCTGCTTCTTGATTGCCCTCCACCCCAGCCAGGCTATGTTGCCTAGGCCAGTTTCAAACTCCTAGTCTCAAATGATCCTCCCTGGATGGCATCTCAAACTGCTGGAATTACAGGCATGAGCCACTGTGCTCAGCAATGGTCCCTGTCTTCCTAACAATTCTTTTCAAGGTTTTTTTTTCTTTCTTTATATCACTTTTATGAGTATATTTTACTATTATAACAAACAAAAAATAAAAACAAAAACTTCTTTAAAGAAAATGTAAGGCTGGGGCTGGGCATGGTGGCTCACGCCTGTTGTCCCAGCACTATGGGGGGCTGAGGCAGGTGGATCACCTGAACTCAGAGGTTCGAGACCAGCATAAAACCAGCATGAGCTGGAGTGAGCCAGAGTGAGACCCCGTCTCTACCAAAAAAAAAAAAGGAAAGAAAGGAAAGTCGGGCATTATGGCAGGCACCTATAATCCTGGCTACTTGGGAGGCAAAGGGCAAGAGAATTGCTAAAAAAAGAAAGAAAGAAAATTAAATAAAAAAGAAAAGAAAATGTAAGCCTGGGCATGATAGGCTCACTCCTGTAATCCTAGCACTGTGGGAGGCCAAGGTGGGTGGATTGCCTGAGCTCAAGGTTCCAGACCAGTCGGAGCAAGAGTGAGACCCTATCTCTAAAAATAGCCGGCCGTTGTAGCAGGCACCTGTAGTCCGAGCTACTTGGGATGCTGAGCAAGAGAATCGCTTGAGCCCAAGAGTTTGAGGTTGCTGTGAGCTGTGACATCATAGCTCTCTACCAGGGGCAATAAAGTGAGACTCTGTCTCAAAAAAAAAAAATGTAGACAGTACAGAAATATACAAAGTATTGGATAGAAACTATCCCTAGATTCCCTGAGCACCAACATAGGGTTGTTTTACTTTTCAATGCAGTGTTGTAGCCTTACATTTTAACTCAACAGGTTTTTTTGTTGTCGTTGTTTGTTTCTTTGTTTGTTTGAGACCAGGTCTAATTCTATTGCTCTGGGCTGAGAATGGTGGTTTGTCATCACAGCTCACAGCAACCTCAAACTCCTGGGCTCAAGTGATCCTCCTGCCTCAACCTTCTGAGAAGCTGGGACTACAGGAGTGCCATCATGCCTGACTAGTTTTTCTATTTTTAGTAGAGACAGGGTCTGTCTTGATCTTTTTCAGACTGGTCTCAAACTCAGCCTCCCAAAGTGCTAGGATTGCAGATGTGAGCCACCACATCTAGCCAAGTCTTGCTTGTTAACTCAAAAATTTTTTGTTTAAAAAAATTTTTTTGTTCTTTTGTTTTATTTCATTTGGAGACAGATCATCACTCTGATACCCAGGTTAGAGTGCCATGATGTCAGCCTAGTTCACAACAACCTCAAACTCCTGGGCTCAAGCAATCCTCCTGCCTCAGCCTCCCAAGTAGCTGGGACTACAGGCACCCACCACAGTGCCTGGTTAATTTTTTCTAGAGATGAGGAGGGGTCTCACTATTGCTCAGGTTGGTCTCGAACTCATGAACTCAAGGGATCCTCCTGCCTAAGCCTCCCCAAGTGCTATGATTAGAGGCTTGAACAACTGGCCAACCAACTCAAAAGTTTGAGCTCACTGATGTCTCTCGTGCTGTCATACTGATAATATTTTGTTCTTATTATATACCCCAAGTGACAATGTTTATTGTAGAAAACCCCATTGACTCAGAAGCATATAAGCAATGGGATGGGTCTTCTCGCTTACCACCCACAAGTGCATTCTTAGCAGCTAGGCAAGTGGCCCACCAGACTCATTTCTGTGTCTGTGGACACACACACACATACCTTCTTGCGTTATCTTTGCAAACATGTTGTTTTGCAGCTGCACAACCCAATAATGGTTCATATCTTGAATGGTTCTAGGGTCATGTGATTTTCCGCCCCACCGTGGCCCAGCAGCAGTCCTGTCCTGTGTGCTCTACATCCTTGCTGAAGGGGGATTTCAAGGTGACCTACGATGTCAATCGAGACAAACTCTGCAACCTCCTGGTGAGCCTGAAGCTTCTGGCCCAAGACCCAGAGGGCAGGCAAGGGGTGCTTGTGAGAGAGACCTCACTCATTCTCCTGTTTCAGGTGGCCAATAACCACTTTGCCCACTTCTTTGCCCCCCAAAACCTGACGAACATGAATAAGAACATTGTTTTTGTGATTGACATCAGTGGCTCCATGCAAGGCCAGAAAGTGAAGCAGGTAAACTTCAACTTTAAACAGCTTGCCCAGGGACAAGGTCAGAGACAGATCATCTCTGCCTGTCCTCACCCCCTCCCATTCACCCCATAGCAGTTTTGCTGCCAGAGTCTGGTTTGGGCTTTATGCTTCCTATCAGAGATTGGCTGACTTGACAGCAGTGAAGGGCTCTGCAATCAGCACCACATCCTCACTCTGCAGCCTTGGGCAAGTGCACTCATGTCTCTAAAGGGGATAATAACAGAGCCCGGCTCGGCACCTGTGGCTCAAGCAGCTAAGGTCCCAGCCACGTACACCTAAGCTGGTGGGTTCGAATCCAGCCCGGGCTGCCAGACAACAGTGCCAGCTACAACCAAAAAATAGCTGGGCATTGTGGCAGGTGCCTGTAGTCCCAGCTACTTGGGAGGCAGAGGCAGGAGAATCACTTGAGCCCAGGAGTTGGAGGTTGCTGTGAGCTGTGATGCCACAGTACTCTACCCAGGGTGACAGCTTGAGGCTCTGTCTCAAAAAAAAAAAAAGAAAGAAAAGAAAAAAACAATGCCCGAGAGTCACAGAGTTTCCCCATGGGAAGTGGACACCTGTGCATTGCAAGTGCTGGGGATAGTTATGGCAGTCCATGGAGAGGGTGCAGGAGGACACAGCCTCCTGACCACAGTGCTCTGAGTGCCCTGTCTATGATGCAGTGAAACCGTGGCTGGACAAGCCAAGTTTTAAAAGCACAGCCTCCTAGGGTCTTCTTCCTTAATCCTTCCCCTCCTGAACTCCTAATCATTTCTTCTCCCCAAACTGGGCTTCTTTGCCTCCCCATCACCCTGATTCACCCCTGGGCCTGGCAGGACACTCTTCTCTCTGAGAAATTGGGGACATTTCTGTCGGCTGTCCTTTCCCTCCTATCATGTTTGTCAACACTGTACATTTCTGAAATGGGTATCTGAGGGTTGGTGGAAGGTACTATTCTGGGGTCATTCTGAGGTTCTGTCCCTCTACCGAACATCCTCCTTGCAGACCAGGGAGGCGCTCCTTAAAATCCTGGGGGACATGCAGCCAGAGGACTACTTTGACCTGGTCCTCTTTGGGACCCATGTGCAGTCATGGAAGGGCTCATTGGTACAGGCATCCGAGGCCAATCTGCAAGCAGCTCGAGACTTTGTTCAGCGCTTCTCCCTGGATGAGGGTATGAGTGGGGGGTCTTAGGCCACCTTGGTGTCACTCTGTCCCCTTAGACTGAGAACATGCGCTGATCTGCTTTCTCTTTTTTTGCAGCCACAAACCTGAATGGAGGTTTGCTCCGGGGAATTGAAATCTTGAATAAAGCTCAGGAAAGCCTCCCAGAACTCAGCAACCATGCCTCAATTCTCATCATGCTAACAGACGGTGATCCCACAGAGGGTAAGCACCTGGAGGGCTCCCTTGGGAAGTGATGATGCCTGATGTCCCCTCATTACTGGACACATTCAAGCAGAAGTCAGAAACTCAACCATTGGAGATGCCATCAGGAGCAGAAAGGCTCAGGGTAAATTTAAGTGCTGCTCGAAAAACACGCTTCAGACCACAAAGTCTGAACTCCAAGGTGTACCTCTGTTCTGTGAATTGAGAAATTGGGGAAAGTGCAGCACAGGGCCCTGGAGTATGAGCAGGATTCCTAGGTTGAATTTAATGAACTATTTATTCATCATTGATGTGTGACAAGCACAGAACTACAGTCTGAGATGAGACATCAAGGAAAAGAGACATGTCTCTGCCCGGGGTCCACTGGGGGAGGCAGACCCCAAAGCAGACATTTTGCTGAGGGCCTTGAAAGAACAGAGTGCCTTAGGGCTGTGGAACCACAGACAAGGGCAGGAAAGGCCTCCTGGAGGGGGTGACTCCTGACCTCAGTCTGGAAAGAGGAGTGGAGGCAGGAAGGGATCCCTGGTTGAGGTGGCAGCTTGAGCAAAGAAAGGTCTGTGTCCTGGCAGGACTGCCCCAGCACTGCAGACATGTGCAGGATGGAGTGAAACAAGGATGAGGTGGGAAGGTCAGCAGAGCCTTGCAAACTACAGCGAGGAGCCAGGGGAGGGTCTAGGGCAGAATCAGATCTGCTTGTGATGGACGGGCAGGATCTGCAAGGAGCTCAGTTAGCAGCTGGTGCAGTCACCGGGGGAAGCCAAGAAGAGGTGATGCCTCTATATGCCTGTGGGGACTTGAGACAGCTGAATGGGAGGCTTGGCCCCCAGAGAGTATTCCCCAGAGTAGCCCCCCATGCTCCACATGCCTGTGGGCCGGCATCCTGTCACTACCCAGGTGTGTGGCTGCAGGGGTGACGGACCGTTCCCAAATCCTCAAGAACATCCGTGAAGCCATCCAAGGCAGGTTTCCGCTCTACAACCTGGGCTTCGGCCACAATGTGGACTTCAATTTCCTGGAGGTCATGTCCATGGAGAACAACGGACGGGCCCAGAGAATCTATGAGGACCTTGATGCCACCCAGCAGCTGCAGGTCTCCACCCCCAGCCCCCATGCACTGCCAGCATCATGTCCCAGGGAGCCTAGCCTTGGGGCCATTTGCCCATCAGCCTAGAGGAGCAGATAAGGCTCTGCTACAGAGTTCATATCTGCTACATAACCTCAAGTCAGTCACTTAACCTCTCTGAGTCTCAGATTCCTTCTCTAAAGCAGGGTTTCCTGACAACCAGCTTGTGGGCAGGCTGCCCATTGAGTACACAGGGTGCTCAGTTCTGAGACCACACCTTGCATCCCTGCAGGGTTTCTACAAGCAGGTGGCCAGACCTCTGCTGGTGGATGTGGAATTGCAGTACCCCAAGGATGCTGTCTTAGACCTCACCCAGCACCGCCATAAGCAGTACTATGAAGGCTCAGAGATCATTGTGGCTGGGCGCATTGCTGATCACAAACTGGCCAACTTCAAGGCTGATGTGCAGGCCCGTGGGGTAAATAGTGGGCCATGGAGGGTGAGAGACCAGGCAGCACCCAGGAGAGACCGGGCAGCACCCAGGGGCTCCAAACACATACTGTTCTCTAGCACTGCCCACTCCCAGGGGTCTCTCTTTCCCCAGAGGAGTGCTCCCCCAACAAATGCATACCCCCCCCCAGCCCCAGGCCTGAACATATCTCCACACAAGCATTCTGGTGGCTAGACAGGCTGGACTGGGGTCAGTGTGCCCCTGGATTGGTTGTAGTCATCTGTTATTTCTCACATCCTTGCCCCCAAGGTGTAAGAACAAGAGGTCAGCCTCTCCCTTCTCAATAGCCATTTCCTGAACACCCATATGTACCAGGCTTTGTGCCATGGGATGGCGCTTGTATGTGCACATGAGGGGTGGGAGGGGTCACAGGTATATGAGACTCAAGCCCCACAATCAGGCTTTGAGTGAGGAGAGCTTAGCTGCATCCTGACTCCACCCTGACCAACTGAGTGTCCTTGAGCAAGTGGTTGGTCAGTTCGCTAAGCCTCAGTTTCCTTTTCTGCCCCATGGGAGTATTACTGCACTGGAGTGTTGTGTGGAGTAAATAGAATAATCTATATGATACCCTTATACAGTGCCTGGAGCATAGGATGCCCTTGGGAAGTGGTGCGACCTTGGGAAGTAGTGCCCTATGCTATTGTAACTCAGGAGAGAAAGCATGTTTGTGTGCTATGGCAAGGTAAACAGTGCAGCTGCCTACAACTTGTTGGCCATTCTGGAGGAGCAGGTCATGGTGGAAATGGCTGGGTATTTGCTGGCTTTTCCCCAGAGAGACTGACTCTATGAGGACAGGGTCTAGTCCTCCTGTGCCATGGGATCCCTAGGTTCTATGCGAAAGCGAGCTCACAGAGAGTGTTTGGCAAGCATTTGTAGAAAGAATGAATGAACGAGGATGAGGAGAACAGGCTCAGGAAATGGAGTGATGCTGAGAGGGACGCTGCAGACCCCAGATGATAGTGGGGCCCCTCAGACCCTTGAGCACCAGCCAAGGCTGCACCATCATTGCACACAGTCCCTCTCCCTAACTCCTCTCTCAGGAGGGACAAGAATTGAGGACAACCTGCCTAGTGGATGAGGAAGAGATGAAGAAGCTGCTCCAAGAGCGTGGCCACATGCTGGAGAACCATGTTGAGCGCCTTTGGGCCTACCTCACCATCCAGGAGCTACTGGCCAAGCGGTATGGCCCCTGCAGAGCCCAGGATGGGCACTGTCCACCCTAGAGTCCTCCCATCCCTTGAAGGGGGACAAAGAAGAGGTGGTTCTGGGCCTTTGAGGTTGCAAGTAGGTCATATTTGCTTTCCTCTGCTGTTTTGCCGAGTTAATATCAACCAGTCAGTCAACAGTGCATGCGGGCCCACTGGGGACATAGGTCAGCCTGTTGCTCATGCTTCTGGGCTGCTGTGGGGGAGCTGCCATTGCCATGGGGCTGCTGTGTCCAGACATTTAATCTTCACAGCGTGTGGGGGTCTCCTTCATCATCCCCGTTGGACAGACCAGCAGACTAAAGCTCAGTGAGGTTAAACCATCCAACTTGGATCTCACAGCTATTAAATTTTCCAGGGGTCTCAGAGGCATGCCCCTCAACCCTGCCAAATCTCCAAGTTTGCTCTGTGGGAAGTCAGGGACCCCAAGGTCCCTGAGGACACAGACACTGAATAGGGCACTGCACATGCTTTATACCTGGTTGTTGAATGAATGAATGAGTGGACACACAGGTGAAAGGATGATGGAGTGCAAGTCCGTCATTGCCTAAGCGGCCAGGCTTGGAGCCGGTCAACATCCATCTCATTCACAGGATGAAGGTGGAGGGAGAGGAGAGGGCCAAGCTGTCATCCCAGGCCCTGAAGATGTCACTGGCCTACCAGTTTGTGACCCCACTGACTTCCATGACTATCAGGGGCATGGCGGATGAGGATGGCCTGAAGCCCACCATTGATAAGCCCCCAGAGGGTATGGGTGGTAGGACCAGGGGAGGGGCCTGCAGAGAGGAGGCCATGGGCCAAAAACCTCCTGGGCTTTAATTCTTATCTCTTTCCTTCCCTTTCAGATTCTCTGCCCCTGGGTGAGTTTTAAATGGTGTTGGTTTTTGGCCAGGCTTCTGGTGGCTGGGCAGGTACAGGTGCTCCAGGCCCGCAGCCATGGCTTCCCGCTCCCACACCTTCCCTGCTTCCACTCCTTTTGCACGGGCTCTTCCTTCCCCTACGTGCCCATATCCACTCACCCACAAACCCTCGATGCTCCCTTTGTGCTTCATGAACCTCTGTGCAGCCTGAAATGCCCAACCCCACCAGCCTCCTAGGCCCTCTGTGTCCTGGAAGGAGGTAGGACCCCAGGGGAGACCTGAGACCCCCAGGAAGAGGGCTAGACCCAAGCCAGATGTGGACCAAGCCACATGCCTTGTGTGTGAGGCACCATGGGTGACACTATCCTCCATATCCTTGTCTTCTACAGAGATGCTGGGACACAGACGGAGTAAGTGGCAGCCATCCTGGAGACTCACATCTCTACCCCTCTCTACTCCATATGCTGCTGGCCCATAGGCTGTGCATTCCATCCTGACCAAATCCCTTTGGTTATCATTCAGTTTGCCTAAGGCCTCCCTCCTCTTATCTGGCTGTCTGCACTGCCTTTCACTGGGAACCCTCAGGACGGCCCTGCTGGACCACCTGGCCGCCCCACCCAGGTTCCCATGGGAGGAAACAGAGAGGGCCAGGCAGCTGCACTGGGCCAAACTTCTGTCCCCACATCCGGAAAGCCAGTCAAGGGCATGTGATGCTCAGTGGCTACCCTGCTCCTATCACCTCAGGCCAGCCTGCCTGGGAGGGAGGGGCCATCAGAAAAGACGCCAACAGGTCCAGGGCAGGCCTAGTCTTCTCTTCTAAATGCCACTCACTCTCACCCACCAGCGTTCGTGCTGGCTGCCTCGCAGCCTTCTCCTACCCGCCCCAGCTCCAATATCCAGCAGTTGCCAAACCAAGTGACTGGCGGTGAGTCCTTGAGAGGGTGTTACAGACACCCCTGCTTGATACCCTTATCCCTGGCCAGCCCCATGTGCCCCATGCCCAATATAACAGACTCCACTCTGCGCCCCCAGTGGACACTGACCCCCACTTCATCATTCATGTGCCTGAGAAAGAGGACACCTTGTGCTTCAACATTAATGAGGAACCTGGTGTGATCCTGAGCCTGGTGCAGGACCCCGACACAGGTACGGTGGATGTCACGCCTCTGCCGGACAGAGCAGGGCCAGGGCTCTTCTGCCTTCAACATGCAGCCATGGGAAGGACTGTGGCCAAGGCCTCCACTGCCTGCTGCTTGTGCACCATCCACCTGGCTGGGCCCCACCTGCTGCCTTCTTGCCCCATCTTCCGGGGCCAGCTTCACTGGTGGGTGACCCATGTTGGCTACAGTTGGAAGGGCCTCCTATTGAGTTTAATGTTCTTTTGTTGCTGTCTTGAAATCCCCAACCATTTTTTAACCAGGGGCCCTTCATTTTTATTTCCTATTATGTCCTTCAAATTATGTAGCAGCCCTACTCCACCTTTCCCCACAACATGACTGAACAGGGTCTCCAAGTGCCTCCCTCTCTCCCGGCAGCACCTTGGTGGTGGGGAATGACTCTCTCCTTCACACAGCCTTTTCTTCCTCCTTTCTCCCTCAGTCCCAGTCTAGTCAGTCCATCTGCAAATACTGGTTGAGCACCTGTTGGGGGTTGGGAATGCAGTGGGGACTGAGACAGTTTCACTGTCTTGGAGCTTAGAGAAGGGAAAAGACAGTGAACACATTCTCAGGTGACAGTTTCAGAGCATGAGATGGGCTATGCTGGGACAGTGAGAGTAGAGAAGGGTCTTCTTGGCTGGTCAGGTCAGGGAGGCACTGCCATGAGCCTGCCACTGTGTAAAGGACCTGGGCTACAGATAAGGGGCAGGCCCAGGTCCCGTCCTCGGGGAGGCAAGACCTCCCTCAGGGCCCAGAATGGAGGGTTCAAAATGGGGCACTTAATATGGCAGGAGGGATGGTCAGAAAGGTGGTGGTGCTGTGCTTGGGACCAGTCCTAAAGGCCCCATGGGAGGCTAGACCCTCAAAGACAGAGTGACATGGGTAGATTATAGGGGGCCTCCCAGGAAGGAGGTACAGCCTCCTGAGCAAAGGCTGGTGGGCCTCTCCCTGACCCAGACGGCTCCTCGCCCCACTGCAGGCTTCTCAGTGAATGGGCAGCTCATTGGCAACAAGGCCAGGAGCCCTGGGCAGCATGAGGACACGTACTTCGGGCGGCTGGGCATCGCAAACCCCGTAACGGACTTTCAGCTGGAAGTGACTCCTCAGAACATCACATTGAACCCACGCTCAGGAGGGCCTGTGTTCTCCTGGAGCGACCAGGCTGCGTTGCGGCAGGATGGGTACCTGGCTGGGGCCTGGGGAGGGAGGCAGGGGGAAGCGTGGCATCCTGAGGGCTCACTGTCTGAGCCTATACAGCCTCAGCCCTGAGCCACATCAGCGGTTGACACCCACACAGCCTGTGCAGACACAACAGACTCTATGGACCTTTTCCCTTGTTTCCTGGACCTGTCTTCTGGACCCAGCTGCCTGGATGCCTTTGCTCCCGTGGCACCCTGCCCTGAACGTCATCATCACCTCCACCAAGCAAAGCCAGTTTGTCCTCCCAGGCCCAGTACAAAGGCCACCTCTTCCCTGAAGTTCTCCTACTCTCTTCTCTGCTAAACCCCAGAATTCTCTTGGTTTTCCATTTGGCACCTGTCATAGTCTGCCTTGTCGCATGCCTTTTCTTTCCTTCACTTGTTCCTTCATTCAACAAGTGGCTGAGCACCAGCACCTGATGGTGGGTGGCTGGGCTTTAGGAAGAGGTGGACAGAGTTGGGTGTAGAAGACACAGGTAACAAGTGGGAATCAGAGAACACAGACTCTGATATTAGGCTAAAATTTGAGTCTTGGCTCCACTGCTTACCAGCAGTGCTACCTTGGGCAAGTTACTTCACCTCTCTGAGCCTTGATCCTCACAAGGTCAGAGTGAGAACTGAATGATGCAGTTTGCATAGGAAAGCCTAGCACAGGGTCTGACTCACTGTGAGGGTCTCATACACAACAGCAACATGGGGGAAGAAGCATAGAGCAGGTAACAGTCCACTGTCTGCAGGGGAAGGCTCCGGGGTAGAGGGCTGGACATAGAGCTGGGTTCTGGAGCACAGGGACAGCTGAATGGAGAGGGAAGCAGCCCAGCCACACCTGCTCTCATGACCACCTGGCCCTGCAGGGTGGTGGTGACCATCAATAAGAAGAGGAACCTGATGGTGTCTATAGACAACAGGGCCACCTTTGAAGTTGTTCTGCACCGAGTGTGGAAGGACAGTGCGGTCCACCAGGACTTCCTGGGCTTCTATGTGCTGGATAGTCACCGGATGTCTGCCCGGACACATGGGCTACTGGGTATGCTGGCCAGGCATGCAGAATTGTGGGGCTGGGTGCTGGAGCAAGTCAACTCATGGGGCTGGAGCTGTGGGACAGCTTTCCAGCTGGGTACCAAGATAAGCCCACCCCCTGAACACTCTGGCAGCATGACCAGTGCAGGCACTGTTTTAAGTACCTTACTTGAATTCACTAAGTCTGTGCTCTCAACAGCGCTAGGGGACATTTTCATTGTGCCCATTCACATCTGAGGAAACTGAGTGAGGTAATTTGGCTCCAAGGCTCAGAAGTCCAAAGATGGGTTGTCTGGGTGAGGATCTTGTCCATTGAAAAGACTTTGATCAAACACAGTGAAACAGAAGCTTAAGTGAGCCTGGGAGCAAATACGAGGAGAGAACCTATTAGCAAACAGAAAGGGCCAGAGGGCTCCCAGAGCTCTGTGAGTGGTGAGATGGGTCCTTGGCCACAGAACCCCTGCCTGTGTGGCCTTCCTATGGACACTGCTGTCCATGGGCACCTGCCCCTTAGACGTCTCTCCCCAGCAAGATCCCTTTGGAATTGGTTAAAAATGATGGTAGGTAGAACCAGCTAGAAATACATCTGCTTCTTTACAGCAAGTGAGCTAAAGGTGCCTTTTGATGCCAGGACTCATAGGAAATAATCAAGCACTTGAAGAAAAAATATTCAAGCAATCTAACCCTACCCCTGCCCTGTGAGCACCTATTGAGCACAAGGCTCCCAGACATAACTGCTGCCTCCAATGTGCCTTTCCAGGACAATTCTTCCACCCCTTTAGTTTTGAAGTGTTTGACCTCCACCCAGGCTCCGACTCCACAAAGCCAGATGCCACAATGGTGGTGAAGAACCACCGGCTGACAGTCACCAGGTGGGTGGCTGCTCCCTAGCATTTCTGCCCTTGGCTTCTTTGCATTTACTTTTAGTGGTCTGGGCCTTTCTCTAGGTGTCACATGGGTGGGCTGGGCTTGCTGGGAAGGTGCCACCCTGCAGGTTCAAAAGAGTGACCCCAGCTGACTTGTGTCTCCTCAGGGGCTTGCAAAAAGACTACAGCAAGGACCCTCGGCGTGGGGCCAGTGTGTCCTGCTGGTTCATCCACAACAATGGGGCAGGGCTGATTGATGGTGTTCACACTGACTATATTGTGCCTGACATATTCTGAGCCCTCTAGCCAGCATGCTTGTTCATCCCTGGGACCATGGCAGAGGAGGACAGAGTCATCCTGAACTGCTGCCCACTTATACCTCCTTGACTAAGCTGGTCCTCTGTGTCGAAGAACCCTATAACTTCCATTAAAGGGAGTCTATGTTCAATCCAGAGCTGACTGTTTTCTGGGAGGGAGGATGGTCAGGGAAGCAGCCCAAGACACTACCCCTCAGAAAGACTCAGGGGCTACAGCAGACCTAGGAATGGGAAAAGCAGGTCAGAGGCTGGAAGGGGAGCCCATGCCATCTCTGTCCCCTGAGTGCCCCCTCCACATAGCTCCTCCTATAGGGCCAGGGACCAGTGCACACTCTGGCAGCATGACCAGTGCAGGCACTGTTTTAAGTACCTTACTTGAATTCACTAAGTCTGTGCTCTCAACAGCGCTAGGGGACATTTTCATTGTGCCCATTCACATCTGAGGAAACTGAGTGAGGTAATTTGTCTAAAACTACTCAGCTTGTAAGTGGCAAAGCAGGAGTTTGAACCTGTGCCGTGTGATGTCAGCATCTGTGCACTTAATCACCACCATATGAATACTCCAGTGAGTTGGGAAGCTGATGGTCAAATCCTGTTGAGACTTGATTCTGGATATTCCAAAGCATCGCTTAAAATGAACATGGGAAAGAACCATTTATAGATGTGTCCTGAAGAAGGCCCACTAAGAGTGGGAGACTGCCCTATTGGGGTCAGGGCCTCCCTCCTCAGCCAGATTTCCCTGCAGACAGCCAGGCTGGCACTTTCCAAAAGCAGGAGGCTATAAGTTCAGGGTGCTAGGACCAGCACCCCTCCATCCTCTCACAGGAATGCCTGGAATTACCCCACTGGGGCTCTTTCCCATGACTTGGCCTTGGGACATGGTTAAAATGCAACAGCGCACTTCAGAGAGCCCATCACATGGAGGTAGACGGGCCTCCACCACTCCTTCCTTTTTTTGTTTTGTTTTGTTTTGAGCCAGCATTTCATTTTTGTCACCCTTGGTAGAGTGCCATGATGACATGAGGATGGTTACGATGTCACTAGATGATAGGAATTTTTAAGTTCCATTATAATCGTAGGGGATCACCACCATATACGTGATTCATTGATGACTGTGGCACATGACTGTATATATAATACTTGAATTATATATTACTCAAAAGGGTATACTTAGAAATCTGTCACTCTCTACCCCATTGATTCTATCCTATCTGTATCCCCCATCTTTCTATTCTCTTCCCATCATGTGTTCTCAGGTGACCAATATCACTAGTTTCTGGTTTATCTCTTCTGTATTTCTTCTTGCACAAATGAGCAGACGCGTATATTCCAGACTCGTGTATATTTTCTTACACTCCCTTCTTTCTTACATGAAGGGTAGCACACTATGGATATGCTTTTGCACTTTGCTTTTTTCACTAACAGTATATTCTGGAAATCAATCCATATCAGGTTGAAGGTGTCCCACGAAACCCCTTGTTCGGAGACACAGAGGAAAGCACTGCTAGACAAAATGATTGGAATGAAAAGCGGGGCTGAGGCTCTGTCAGGCACACAGCTGACACCCATGTTTATTGAGCTCCTTATAAACTTGT
>CAUYQV010061238.1:0-33997 GCA_963574575.1 Galagoides demidoff
CATTTTATAAGGGTACATGTGAAATTTACCAGGTGTAGAATATAAATGTCTTAACATGATAACTAAGAAAATGCCGTGAAGGCTATGTTGAACAGTTTGATGAAAGCATTTCAAATTGTATGTAAAACCAGCACATTGTACTCCATGATTGCATTAATGTACACAGCTATGATTTAAAAAAAAAAAAAAAAAAGGTTAAAGAAGACATTTCACAGGGCTACACATATCTGTATATAGAGTTTGAAATTTGAGCAACCCGGCCAACAAGTTCAAGATTGAGGCTGATGCTGGGCAAGTGTACCTGACAGGAGTGGTGATACTGCACAAAGATGTCAACGAGGTAGTAGTGGAAGGGGCCCCAAAACCCAGAAGAAACTTAAGTGTCTCATGCTGCATTGAATGAAGTGGGACGAACAGACATCTAACACGAAGGGAGATGATGATGAGAAATCTGATGAGGAAGCTGTGAAGAAAACCAACAAACGTGTACTAGTCTGGGAGGGTACAGCCAAAGACCAGAGCTTTGGACAGATGAAATTCAAAGAGTGCCCTGCAGAGAACATGGCTTGTGAGCATTTCAAAAAGCATGGGGCTAAATACTGCTTGCACTGAGTGAATCTGTGTTAGAGTCCACTGCCTGAGATTACTGCAAGCCCTTTCTCTCCCTCCTTGCCTTTGTCTCTTCAGTCCTCTCCTTTATTCTCTTCCCAGCCCACCCCCAGTTGTGTGTGTGATCTTAGAACTGTGCCCAGCAGACATTGGGACAAAGGGAGAATACCCTACTCCCTTCCCCAGCCAGCCTGGCGCTTCCCTTTATCCCCTTTATGTGCATATGATTAAAGTTATTTAAAAAAAAAAAAAGAAAAAGAAAAATTTCTGTTTAAATCTTTTGTTAATCTCTTGATGAGGTTGTTTGTATTTTTCTTGCTGATCTGTTTGAGTTGTTTGTAGATCTGATTATTTGTTAGCCTTTTGTCAGGTACACAGTTTTTCAGTATTTTCTCCCATTCTCTATGTTATCTGTTTGCTCTGTTGATTATTTCCCTTGCCACACAGAAGCTTTAAAATAAATGAGACCCAGCTTTCTTACATTTACTCAGTATTGTTTTGGCTACTCAGACTCTTATTGGTTCCATGTGAATCCTAGGATTGTTTTTTTCTAATTCTGTGAAGAATGATGTTGGTATTTTGATATGAATTCCATGAAATCTGTACATTGATTTAGGCAGTATGGTCACTTCAACAATATTGATTCTTCCAATCCATGAGCATGGAATGTTTTTCTGTTTGTATCATCTAGGATTTCTTTCATCAGTGTTTTGTAGTTTTCTCCCAGAGAGCTTCCAACTCCTTGGTTTTCTATTTTATCTTATTTTGTTTTATTTTACTTTATTTTGCATCTATTTTTAATGGAGTTGTTTTCTTGATTTGGTTCTTAGCTTGGTTGTTAGGCGCATATAGAAATGTTACTGGTTTACATATGTACATTGACTTTGTGGTCTTCATCTTAGTGATTTTTTACAACTGCTATTTGGAATCAATTAGAATAGGCTTAAACACATAACTCAAGATGTAGGATGACTGAAGCATAGTACTGGACAGGTAAATAGAGCACCAGTCACTTGTCCTCCTTGTGGCAATTCAAGGACCTAGGTTAATGGAGGTTCTGCAATCCTCAACACATGGCTTCCAATATAGTTCCTTTTCAGTTGATCAGAAGCGGGAGAGGTGATGGAGAAGCACATACACAATTTGTTTATGGTCCTGTCCTAGAAAAATGCTTCTCACTCCTGCTAACATTCTGCTGACCAGAGCACAGTCACATGGCTCTACCTAACTGCAAGGTGTTACTGGGAAATGTACTCCCTGACTAGGCAGCTACTTCCTGTTGCAACTTAGTACTAAGGAAAGAATAGCATGGATTTTTATTATTATTGTTATTAATTTTTTTTGGTGATCTATTGGCCATTTTTTTTTAGATTATAAATCTCTTCGACACCTTTTTTAATTTGTCAGCCCGGAATGTATTATGTTTACTTCGAAAGTAATCAAAACGCTTGCTCAGCACAATGTATATGCAAATGAAATTCAAGACTCATTAAAGATATTATAAATTAGTATTAATAGATGATTTCAGGACATGCTTCTGGAAATAATGTTTAGGGCTTGTGGTGCTTCTGAAGTGAATTGGTTCTTTTTTTGCTACAGAAGCTCTTATCCTATGATCATTTTAGGAATTGTAGAAAGAGCTTTGGCAGATGTGATAACATGTGATGGAAGCTTGTCCTAGTGGCTTGCACTGGCAAACATAACAGGTCTGGTTGCCATGGCACTTCCATTTAATGACAGATTTGCTTCATTAACTCTCCTTCAGCTATAGGCTGGTATGAGACCTCTGAACAAAGGGGTATTTCAGTTCTTAGAATCTGTAGAGGCATCTTGGCTGAAGATAAAGAATTGGCTAAAGATACAAAAAAAAATATATATATGTACATAGAAAGGACACTGAGATGCAGGAGAGAGCATTAGCATTCCAGCCAACAGCATGACTTTGAGGGGAGGGATACAAGTTTTAGAGAAGCTATATGGGGAGAGGACTCAAGACAGATGATTAGAAACTTCAGATGCCTGTTCTTCCTAGAAAGAAGAACCACAACTGCAAATAGCCAGACTTTGAAAAGTACATTAAGGAGAGAACACTAGAGCCCAATATAGAACTGACAGGAAAAACCTCAGGTGCAGAAAAGCAAGGAAGTGAGAGGCTAACTCAGCCCAGGTCAGTGAGGAGTCTGGGGGTCTCAGTATTCCAGGGAAAAGGAGAGAGGGAGTGTTTTGCTGACCCTCACCCCTGCTGTGTATTGCTGGGATCTGAACTGCAAGAGAGCTCCTCTGCTCTCGAGAACCCTGACGCTAAGGTAGGTTGTGATTGAGTGACTTCCTGAGGGCAATACACCAGCTCCAAACTCAAAGTTCGGTCACTCACCCTGCACTAGACTAAAGTGGCTGCAGTGGGGTGCCACCGTGAGAGCCACTAAGGTACTGTGTCCTGTAGGGAATCCCAGCATTTGTATCTGCATTTTCAAGGAGTTCCTGCTGACATTTCCTGGTTACCTGAGCAGAGGGCACAAGCATGGCACTGTGCTGGCTGGTCCCAAAGGTGCTGCAAGGTCCCCAGCAATCCAAGCACTCAGAAAGTGCTACTCCTAGGGGAGAGGAGAGTGCAGAATACCAAAAAGACAGCCTCTGGTACACAAAACAAACAAACAAACAAACAAACAAAAAACTCAAAGTGTATTTTTTCCCGGAGCTGGAGAACTCCCTGCCTGGGGCTGTGAAAAATGACTTCACTTCCAGCAGGGCACAAACTCCCTGCAGGACACTACAAATACTGATATCCCTGCCCACTGGTCACACAGCCTCTGTGCTTGTTCAGGTTCATTAGTTGAGAGTGAGACCTTTCCCCTACACACTCCTGTAGGTATAGCCACTGCTGCTGCCCCAGGAGCTGGACCAGGTAAGGTAGAGTACAGCTTATCTGGGGCTGTGAGGGGTGACTGTGACCCTGTCAGCAGCATAGCTCCCCGGCCCATGTTTGCAAAAAAAATTGGGATCCTACCATCTATTTGCCTGGAGCTGCAGCATTCCTACCACAGACAGCAGGAACACCTGAGAGCTGAGAGTCTGGGGTTGTGGGCAGAGACTTAATACTGCAGCAACTACCTGCTGCTATAGCGGTTAGCATTGAGCCACTGAGCTGTTGTCACTTAGAGCCTCAGGCTACATAGCAGCCAAGAAACAGACTGCAATGTCTACCTTAATGTCATATCCTAAACACCAGGGTTGGGGCATGAGAAAGAAGCAGATCCTATTCCTGTCTGCTGTTCCATGTAGCTGGAGCCACCCCTCCCTTTCTGTGTACAGATCTCAGTACAACATCAAGTGTCCATCAAACAGACATTTTTTTCAGGGGCTTGAAGACTTCCCACTAGCCCTGTCAGGGCTGGTGTTTGCATTCACCACTGGGGGGTGAGTGTAGAGTTTCCCTGTATAGGCCCTCTCAGCTTCATCATCTACTCTGAGATGGAAGGCAGGAGTTCTCCAGAGCCCAGCCCACCACCTGAGACACCAGTGCATGCTTTCACATTGACATAAGTCAAGCATTAACCCTACTACTACCACTGAGGCTGGCACTTACCCATAAGTGTTACCTACTGGCTTGGAGATTAACCTGCACGGCCCATTACAAGTCTGTTGACACAGTGTATAGCACTTGGACAGGGAATAACCTTTTTGTAACCTCTGCAGCCACAATTACTTATGCCACCTCTGATAAGCAGGAGGCAGTAAAGCTGGTCACCCACATGGAACACTGTGGATATTTATAATCAAGGAAATCATGCAGAATCTTCCCCACTGAACACATATAAAGCAAAGTCAAACATGCAATGCACATTATAGTCACATCCTTAAGAAGTAGAACCACAAACTCTTGCTGTAATGAAAGAAAATTAAAAAATAAGAAGGGACTATTTCACCCCATATAAAGAAATCAGTGTAATAATATTGAAAATATGGAAAAATGCAGTCCTATAACACCCTCAAAGGACCACAGTAATCTCTACCAATGGATCCTAACCAAAAAGAAATCTTCAAAATGCCAGATAAAGAATTCAAAATATTAATTTTAAAGGAGCTCAATGAGATGCAACAGAAATCTGAAAACCGATATGAAGAAATAAGAAAATGAATTCAGGACATGAATAAGAATTTTACCAAGCAGACAGATATCTTAAAATAAAAACACAACAAACAGATCTTCTGAAAATACAAAAAATATATTGAAGGAAAAATACAGTTGAAAACTTCAACACTGAATGAGATCAAGCAGAAAAATTACTCTCAGAATTGAAAAACAGGTCTTTTCTTAATTAATCTAGTCAGACTGAAAAAAAAAAAAGAATGAGCAAAGCCTCCAAGAAATATGGGACTACTTAAAAAAAACAAACAAACTTAAAAATCATTGGTATTCCTGAGGGAGAAATAAAAGTAAAGAGTTTATAAAATTTATTTAAGTAATTAATTGACTAACATGAACTTTATCTTGGAAGTGAGAACAATGTGACCTAAAATTTTGTACCCTCATATTAATTTAATATAAAAAAGAAGAAAAGTGAGAAAAAGAAAGTTTACATGACTATCCAGAAAGAGTTTTAGAAATCCAGCTGTTGAAATCCCAGCAAATACCACAAAAACACATTGTTAGATGGATTTCACCATGACATATACTCATCAGACTATCTAAAGTTAATGTGAAGGGGAAAAAACCCTAAGTAAGCAAGAAAGGAATGTCTAGTCATAGTGGAGAAAGTCATCCCATCACTCTACCAGTGGGTTTCTCAGCAGAAGACTTATAAGTTGGAAGAGATAGGAATCTTATTTTCTTTTCTTTTCTTTTTCTTTTTCTTTTTTTTTTTTTGAGACGGAGCCTCAAGCTACCCCCCTGGGTAGAGTGACAAGGTATCACAGCTCACAGCAACCTCCAACTCCTGAGTCTCCCGCCTCAGCCTCCCAAGTAGCTGGGACTACAGGTGCCCTCCACAGTGCCCGGCCATTTTTTGGTTGCAGCCATCATTGTTGTTTGGCAGGCCCAGGCTGGGGATTTGAACCCGCCACCTTAGGTGTATGTGGCTGCTGCCTTAGCCGATTGAGCCACAGGCGCCAAGCCAGGAATCTTATTTTCAAGGAGCTTATAAAAAAAAAAAAAAAGAAAAAAATTGTCAATGACAAATTTTAAATTCTTCCAGAATAAGCTTCATAAATGAAGGAGAAATAAAATCTTTCCCAGACGAGCAAATGCTGAGGGAATTTGTTACCCCTAGACTGGCCCTATGACAAATCCTTAAAGGAATTCTAAACATGGAAATGAAATGACAATGTTCACCAGCATAAAATCACATGAAAGAACACATAGATCTTATGAACACTTATACAAAGGAAAAAGAGTAAAAAATCAAATGGTAAAGCCACAGAACTCCAAACAAATCTTAAAGACAAACAGAGAGAACAGAGAAAACATAAAGAATCCACAAAGAACTAGATAATGTTAAGAACTAACATAGGAATAAAATCTCACATATTCATATTTATCTGGAATGTAAATGGATTCAATGCTCCACATAAAAGATACAGATTTGGAGTGATAAAATGGATTTTAAAAATGACCCAACTATATGCTGTCTACAGGAAAGTCATATTACTTATAAAAAACTTACAGACTGAAGGCAAAGGGATGGAAAAAGATATACCTGCAAATGGAGACTAAAAGCAAGGAGGAGTAGTTATGCTTGTATCAAATAAAACAGATTTGAAATGATAAACAGTAAAAAAAAGATAAAAAAGATCATGATAAAGGGATCAGTTTGACAATATATTATAACAATTCTAAATATGGATGATGACACTGGAGCATCCAGATTCATGAAAGAACATTACTAGCTTACTAGACTTAAAGAAAGAGATAAACAGTAACACAATGATGGTAGGGATCTTCAACACCCTGCTTACAGCACTGGATAGATCTTTGAAAGGGAAAAATCAATAAAGAAACACTGAACTTAAATTTGACTTCAAACCAAATAGACCCAATGGACATTTACGGAACATTCTACCTAACTACTGCAGAATATACATACTCTTATCAGCACATGAAACATTGTCCAAGGTAGACCATATATTAGGCTACAAAAAAAGTCTCAATATGTTTTCTTAAAATCAAAATCATATCAAGTATCTTTTTGGACCACAGTGGAATAAAACTAGAGATTAATACTAAGAGACACTCTCAAAACTATACAAATACATGGAAATTAAACAACATACTCCTAAACAATCTTTGTGCCAGCAGTAAAATTAAGACATAAATAAAAAATAATTTTAAAAGAATGAAAATGGTGACATGACATACCAAAATATATAGGATAAAGCAAAAACATTAAATGCTTACATCAAAAAAATAAAAAGATCAGTTAACATCCTAATGTTATACCTCAAGGAACTAGAGAAACATGAGCAAACCAAATCTTGAGCAGAAGAAAAGAAAAATAAGTATTTAAATAGAATAAGATGAAATTGAGACAAAAAAATACGAAGAAACCTACAAAATCAAAAGTTGGTTCTTTGAAAAGATTTTTAAAAAGATAAATTGTTAGCAGACTAACCAAGAAAAAAGGAAGAAGGTCTGAATAAATATCGCCAGAAATGTAAAAGAAATTATAACTGATACCACAGAAATACAGAAGATCATTAAAGATGAATATGAACAACTATAAACTAGAAAACCAAGAGGAAATGGTTAAATTCTCAGGAGCATGAAGCTTGTCAAGATTAAACCAAGAAGAAATAGAAATCCTAAACAGACCAATAATGAATAGTAAGATTGAATCAATACAAAAAGATCTCCTAACAAAAATGAAAGTACAACTTCATTCTACCAAGTATACAAAGAGGAAGTAAGAGGAACTGTAAATTACCAATACTCCTGATAATGCTCCCAAAAATCAAGGAGGAAATCCTTCTTAACTAATTCTACAGGGCAGCACCTGTGGCTCAGTGAGTAGGGCACCGGCCCCATATACTGAGGGTGGCAGGTTCAAACCCGGCCCTGGCTGAACTTCAACAACAACAACAATATAGCCAGGCATTGTGGTGGATGCCTATAGTCCCAGCTACTGGGGAGGCTGAGGCAAGAGAATCATCTAAGCCCAGGAACTGGAGGTTGCTGTGAGCTGTGTCACCATGGCACTCTCTTGAGGGCAATAAAGTCAGACTCTGTTTCTACAAAAAAAAAAAATAATAATTAATTCTACAAAGTCAATATTACCCAGGTACTAAAGCAGACAACAATACAACAAAAGAAAGAAAACTACACATCAATAGTCCTCATGAACATAGATGCAAAAATCCTCAATAAAATAGTAGCAAACTAAATTCAGTGGCACATCAAAAAAATAATGCACCATGATCAACTGGGCTTTATTCCAGGGATTCAAAAATGGCTTAACCATAAGGAGATCAGTAAATGTGGTTGATCACTAACAGAATTAAGTTTAAAAACCATGTGATGCTCAATAGATGCAGAAAATTACTTGATAAAATTCAGCATTTCTCCATGACAAAAATCTCTTGAATCAGGCATAGAAGGAATATATCTCAAAATAATAAAGGCTATAAACAACAAATTCACAGCCAGGATCATACTGGATGGTAAAATTTGAATGCAATCCTAAGAACTAGAATATGAGAAGGATACCCTCTTCCACCACCTTATTTAACACAGTGCTGGAAGTCCTAGCCAGAACAATAAAGCAAAGGAAAGAAATAAGGCATCTAAATTATAAAAGAGGAAGTCACATTATCTCTAATATAATCATATGTATATTTTTTTCCATAAAATCTTATACTTAAAAACACCCTAAAGATTCATCCAAGAAACATTTAGATTTGGTAAATGAAATAAGTAAAGTTTCCAAATAAAAAATTAATGTACAACAAATCAGTAGTATTTCTATATACCAATAACAATCATGCTGATAACCAAATCAGGAAAGTAACCCCATTAACAATAGCTACAATAAAATACCTCTGAATATATATAAACAAAGAGATGAAAGAGCTCTACAAAGAAAACTGAAAAACACTAAAGAAATAAAGTGTAGATGACACAAGCAAAAAAAAATTTCCCATGCTTACAGACTGAAAAAATTAATGTTATTAAAATGACCATAATGCCCAAAGGTTCAATGCAATCCTTGTCAAAGTACTAAGATCATTTTTCACAGAATTAGAAAAAACAATCCTAAAATTCATATGGAATCAAAAAGAGCCAGAATAGTCAACATGATACCATGCAAAAAGAACAAATTAGGAAGCATCATATTACCTGACCTCAGATTATGCTATAAAGCTACAGTAATCAAAACAGCATGGTACTAGTCAGTCAATTACAGAGGATGTCTATTGCAGCCAATTTGACAAAATGAGAGGATGCTTGTGATTAAGCAGCTGAGACTGGTCAAGAGAGAGAGCCAATCTTCTTGTAAGACAACACTCAATCACATGTTGCACAAACAATGCTGTTTAAACTACAGAATCTGGATTTGGAAATTTTCTATAATCCATCATATTCACCAGATCTTGCACCAATTCACTACCATTTCCTCTAGGCTTTGGACTCCTTGCAAGGAAAAATACTCAATTCTGAACAACTTGTGAAAAGTACCTCTTGGGATTTCATTGCCACTCACTCTTGAGGCTTCTTTGCTGCTGGCGTAAACAATATACTGTTAAGATGAAAAGCTGCCTTGATAGTTTAGGTGCATACTTTGATTAATTGTACTGTTTCTTGTTTGAGAAATAATAAACTAAACTTTTGATTCAAAATTGCACATTTCATCATTTCATGTTTGTTAAGAAGTAAAAAAATAACAAAATTTGGCAAGGATATGGAGAAAAAGGAATGCTTATACACTATTAGTTGGAATGTAAAATAGTACAACCTTTATGGAAAACAGCATGGAGATTTCTCAAAGAATTAAAAACAGAACAACCATTCAATCCAGCAATTCCACTACTGCCTATGTACCTAAAGGAAAAGAAAGCATTATATCAAATGACACCTGCATCTGTATGTTTATCACAATACCATTCATAACAGCAAAGGTATGGCATAAAACAAAAGCATCCATCAATGAATGACTGGTTAAAGATAATGTTATACATGTATACAGTGAAATACTACTCAAGCATAAAAAAGAAGGACATCTTGTCTTTTGTGGCAACATGGGTGGAGGCCATTATCTTAAGTAAGACAACTTGGAAACAGAAATATTTCATGTTCTTCCTTATAAGTAGGAGTTAAATAACATGTACACATGGACATAGAAGGTGGAATAATTGACGTTGGAATCTCAGAAGGGTGGGAGCATACACTGTACCCATTAAGCAATTGCAACTATTAATAATTCCAATTATTCAGTTAATAAGCAATGTTGATATCTCATTGTGGTTTTAATTTGCATTTGTCTGATGATGAGTAATGAACATTTTTTCATATACTTACTGGCAATTGCTTAATGGATACAGTGTAAATTGTTTGAGCGATGGCTACATGAAAAGCCCAGACTTCACCCCTACGCAATACATCCATGTAACAAAACTGCACTTGTGTCCCTTAGACTTATACAAAAAAAGGTCATAGGACCATATATTCAAAATAAAGTCATAGGAGGACGTCTTGAGATGATGTCTATGCTTTGTGTGTGCATGTGTAGGTAGTTGTGGGAGGTGGTGGGAGCACCTTCACTGCTGTTTCTCCTTCTCTGCTGTGTTTTTCACGCATGCAATCATTCATGACAAAAACTTCTTTTTAAAAAAAATCATTCTTGAGTCACCAAAACTAGTACCTTAGAGCAAAGTTAGCAGGACCTGTATTAAAAAATATAATAAATAGCCTATGGTCACGTTGCATTTTGTGACAAAATACCGTAAGATGCTTTTGTAGAGTCTTATTAAATGAACATATTAATTGTTGGAAATTAATCCAACTAATAGATTTTAGAAGTCAATGAACAGAATTGTAATTACATTTCTGGGAATAGTGCTTAGCCCTCTAAATGCAAATGACTCGTTTTCCCACAATAAACTCAGGAATCCAACTTTCTCTATAGCTATCATTGTTGAGTTTTACGTGTTAACTTTCATTTCAAACTAACACACACAGCGGAGACAGACTCTGACTTCCCAACAGAACGTTCTCCACTCTTTGGCATTTCTCTTATCTGTAACATCATGGTCAATGGACTGTATCAGGCCCTGAATCCAGGGGTTCCCCTCCTTCTCCATCTGCATCATCCAGTGGGCTCTGCCTCCGAACTTCTGATCTGCTCTGCTACTAATCTCATCTCAGCTACCACCATCTGTCCCTGGATACCTTCAGCAGGTTTATATATGTCTTCTCCACTTCCACTAGCAACTCCCTACAACTCACTTTCCATGCAGCTGCTAAAGTGATTTTTTAATACAATATGAAAACAAGATCATGCCGCTCCACTTCTTGAATCCCGCCAATGTGATCCACTGACATTATAACAAACGAATTTCTTATTCCATCCTCTAATCTTAAACAACGTGGTCCCTGTCTAACTCTTTCAGCTGATCTGACATTTGTCTCCCTTTTGTTTGCTATACTCAATATGTACCGACCATTTTGTTCTTCAAAATCTCCAGCTGTGTTTCTGCATCAGAGATTTTGTTTGTTTTTCTGCTGCGTGTCCCTACCCCCAACCCCACTATGCCTGGCTCCTTCTGATCTGTCATGTCCAGAGTTCCTCTGAAAGCCTGCCTGGAACACCTCACAATTACTCCATTATTGCCCTATTCTATTTTTTTATTCCATTTATTACTATCCCAAACTATTGTACTTAAATCCAGTTCTTTATAGTTCATCTCCCTCAACTAGAATGAAGCTTCATAAGAACAGAAACTGTTATCTGTGTTTTTCTCAGCTATACAGTGTACCCCCAGCACCTACAAGAGTGCCTGTCACATAGTAGGTACTTAGAAAAATGCTTCCTTGAGATGTAGAGCACAGTTTCCAGCCTAGCAAGTCTGCAGGAGATGCAGAGGGGTCTGCAGCAATTGAGGGAAGACCAGAGAGAAGCCATCAGGCAGAATCCAGTGGAAGAAGGACCTATTTCCATCAGCGATGTGATTTATGAGGTCTTGAGGTCTTGTGTGATCCCTGAAGCCTAAAACCAGCTGCCTTTTCAAACAATTGTTACTCTTACCCATGAGGATGTGAAAACATCTCAAAACAAGCTGGAAGTCATTGGATCCATTTCTTTTCCTACTGCAATAAATAGTGTTTAAAGAAAGTGATGAAAAATGGTTTATGTTTCCTAAACACGCTTGTGTATCACATTTTCATAGTCAAAGGACATAAAGCATAAATGCTTGGAAAGTGTTCTGTCTCATAAAATGTTTTGACAGCAGTCCTGCCATATTTGGGGGGGACAATGCATATTAAAAACAAATATAATGAGTCAGTACATCCTTGGCTTCAGCTTGATTGTTTTGGTGGAGACTGATCATAGCTTACAGTCAGGTAAGGCATTTTTATCATGCCACAAGGTAGACCATGGTATTTCAAGCCACAACCATTTATTCTTGCCAGCATCTGTGGGTTGGCTAGGGGTCAGTGGACCTAGACAGGCCTCAGTTAGCAGCTCTGATTTGAGTGTCAGACCTGGCTTAACATAGCTCCTGTCTGGGGGCTGCTCTGTGAGTGTTTCTTCTGGAGTCCAGAGCTGAGAGATAGCAGCTACCCAGGAGCAATTCCTCCTGTGATGACAGGGGTGCCAGAAATCAAACAGAGCCTCCTACAATGGGAACTCAGAACTGTTACACTTGCACTTCTACTTGTCTTCCATGGCCTAGTGAAAGTCAGATGACCAAATTCTGAATCAGGAGTGGGGAAGTAATGAGTGGATTAACAAACAGTGGTGTGTATAAACCATAGCGAACTATTCAGCCATAAGAAAAGATAGATTTTACATCTTTGTCTTTTTTTTTGCAGTTTTTGGGTAGGGCTGGGTTGGAACCCACCACCTCTAGCATATGGGGTCGTCGGCACCCTACTCCTTGAGCCACAGGAGCCCCCTGAGATTTTACATCTTTTTGTTTACCTGGATGGAGTTGAAACATATTCTTCTTAATAAAATATCTCAAGAATGGAAAAAAAAAGCATCCAATGTATTCAATACTGAAAGATTGCATACCAAATATTCATATACTGAATATATGAATTGAGATTGTATATCAATTTTCATGTACTGAGTACATGAAACCAATATATAAACAACTACACGCTCACACAAAAGAAAAATCACAAGTATAGTATGGCAAGCAGGAGGGGAGAAGAGGGACAGGGGCATGGAGAGGAGGGACGGTGAGTAATGGGAGGAGGGAAGGGGATCGGCAGCATCTCACCTACTGTGCACAGTGTGGGGATGTTCAGCACACCCCCCGATGAAGGGCTCAACTACAACTAGAACTTTACCTTAGAACTGAAAACATTGTAACTCAAACATTTGTACCCTCATATTAATCTGAAATTTTAAAAAAAGTGGGGAAGCACATGATGAGCCCACAGAAAGGGTCTGGGTATGAGGAGAGATACAGAATCGGAGCCAAAAATTCAATCAGGCACAGTGTATGATTATACACTGAGTAAGCCTAGAAAAAGTCCCGGCTGGCCGTGGACTACAGTCCCATGTGTATGTAAGTGCATATTTACCATAAAATACATATCAACATTTAAGACCATCCTAACAAGGTAACCTGATCTCCCCCCAAAATGGGGTTTCAGTGGTGAGAAACTTTGTAAAACTAAATTATGTTGGATTCCATATGATTATTTCTAGCCAGGGGTGCCAGTGGCAAAACTTCTTTTTGAAGAGTTGGCTTGTCGCTAGTTCTCCTGCACAAGCATTTTAATAACCCCCAGTCACTGAGATATTAAAAAATGTTGTATTTGGCTTGGGGGACAGGCTTTGAAATACTTACTAATCTTTTCCAAAATGTACTTCCTTTTCTTCATCCCTGCCATTCAAAGGGAGGCCTTATAAATATAGATGAGGCTCCGGGTGGGGTGGCTGGTAACGATTTTTGGAAATATTTGGTGAGGGTTGTATTGAAGTAGACTCTCCCTCGTGTGTGCTGCCAGGCCGGGCTCTGGAGCTCTGGTTCCTAGTTTAGATGGATGAGAGTTTCCATTACACTCTCTGCAAAACTAGGCTGGTATTTCTGCTCACTGTCAGGATCAGCAGGTGAGCCAGGTCTTCCTAGAATCTCAGAGGAACCATTCTGTGAATGACAGGAAGCTGAGACTCTCCCCTCTGCATGTTCCCTCATTCCCTGTCTCACTCCACAGTGCTCTGTCTCCCATGGAGACTTCTTTTGGGGGCCTGGTGTCAGCCGTTCATGTACAATATGAGATCACATCTTTATTAACATCTTGAGACTCCTTAAAAAATTATGAAATGGAAAATTCCACCTGAAGTCATTTGAAGTGACTGCTAGATAGAAACCAAGGTGGATTTAAAATCTAGAATAGGAAAAGGCAGTAGAAGCCAAATTGTTTGTATGTAAGATATAGAAATGTATAAGTAGGCAATTATTTGCATAATAAAAGATATAAAATACAATTATATATCAGCATCTAATGTATAAAAACATACAGTAGAACCTCCATACATGCCCACCTCCCTACATTGACCACATCCTTAAATTGACCTAATTTTCATAGATCAGACATATAGCACATGCATGTATCAGTACAGTAGGCCTAATTCCTTATATTGACCACCTCCAGGTGTTGAGTATTTTGTGGCAGTCCTTTGGATGGTCAACTTACATATGTTCTACTGTATCAGCCTCTGACATATACACATCTAAACAAATATACAAATATATACTTATAATGTATATATACAAACATGCATTAGCATCTACTGTACACATACAGTATATACATCTTATATGATTTATAAAAGTTAAGAAATGCAATAGGTAAAAATACATTTATCATTTATCAAGAACACACACAAAAAGCTATTTATTAAACATGGTCATGTTGCCTATGTGGATGAAGAGAATAAGGGTGGAGAAGGCAGATAAAAAGAGAATAAATAATTAAGTAACAAAGGACATGGAGCAATGATGATAATATGCCAGGAAATGAAGGGTAGGGTCATCTCAACCCTCTCTGAACCTGAGACCAAAATCAAAAAGGAGAAGAAGCAAGAGGGCGGGAAGTCAGGAAAGTGGTGGACAGGAAAGGGACTTCAGCATCTGTCTTTCAGAGAGTGGCCTGGCCGGGTGGGGGAGGCTATTTTGGGGCTGGCTGGCGATGGATCCACACCACCTGGGACAGTGCTGACCTCAAGCAATCAACCAGTGTTTGCAAAGTTCAACCTCATTGAACGGAATGGCCTCATAAAGACACGTTTATCTCCCTGCATCCGTGGATTTTCATCCTTTAGGCTGACCTCTTTCTTCCTTTCTGTGATGAAGAACTAGAATAAAATGTTAGGGCCGTGAAATCTAAATGCATCCAGCCAAGAACATAAATATGTTTTATTTGACAAGAATCATTCCTTTTTTTTTTTTTTTCTGGTGACAGCACACACATTTACTTTGGAGGAATAACTCCGTCCAGTTCTTATCCCATGAGTTGGTATTAGCAAGCCTTCTCCCCAGCTCAGTCACAGAAGTGGGGCATATGGGGTTTAGGGATAGATACATGATCCAATTTGGGACAGTGTGAACTCAATTCTAGGATTTTTTTAAAGAAAATATTTCAGAATAATTGTTGTATTTCTGTGGAAACGTCTATAGGACAATATAAGAATTGGGAGGCTATGCCACCAGGCAGGAAGAAAGCTTTCTTGAGAATTAGCCAAAACAGAAAAGAGAGGGAAGGGGGGTAGTAGGGGGCAAGTGAGAAATTTAGTTCTTTCTTGGATCTTTTTTCTTAAGCATGTTTTAGTTGAACATTTTTGCCACCTCAGACCTTAGGAGTGGCTACTGACACATCCCAGAGGGAGTATGGCCCCTTGGCGAGCTCACGTTTCAGGTTTCACCTCCAGTGACAAAAGCCACACCCCCACCCCCACCCCCACCCTGCCCCAGTCTCGGGCAACCTAATCCATCTCTGTACACCTTGGACTGTTAGTCAGTTTTATCTAACTTCTATCTTCCTTGAACTTGCTGGTGTCAGTAGCAGTTTTATATCTACGGCTGCATAAGATAAAGTTTAGTTAGTGTTTCTTTCAGCTGTCAGGTGCGCCCTGAGTCTGTTCTGCAGTGAAATACTTATCCCATTCCCAGTTTCAGTCTTTCAGTCTCCAGTATTCAAACCAAATGCCATGAAGAACTTCCCTTTTACAGTAACAATCTTATAGCCCCTGCCTCAGTTATCTATATGTACAGATGGAATTAATAACTGTTGACCCACAGTAAAACACACCAAAATGCAGTGTCTTAAAAATAAGTCAGCACATATTGTTCCTTTAGTGTTGGCCCAACAGTTCCTCTGTTCTTTAATGAGTATAAAGATACATTTGTGATCAGCTGAGAATGGGGCAGGCTGCTCTGTTGATATCGGATGGTCTGTCCTATATATTAGCAGGTTGAATGTAGACTCTTCTGGATGGTCTGATTCTGAGGGAGCTGGGCTCTCCCCTACAGGGTCTCTCACCTGTTAGCCCAGGCTTGTTCATGAGTGGAGCGAGTTCTTTGATAAACATGGCCTATTGGCACACCACACCACTTTCCATTGGTTAGAAGCTAGCTCAGATTCCAAGCCTGGGGAAATAGACTCCACCTGTTACTGGGAGTTGTTGCAAAGTCACATTGCCAAGGGCATGGATCCAGGGTGGGGTAGAGAATCAGGGCCAGTTTTAGAATCAATGTAGCAGAGAGTAATACAATTAACAAGCAAACTTTAGGAGTCTGATTTCACTGAATGACTTTCTGTTTCCATCTAATCTCAATCAGGGTCAGAAGTAAATCAAGCAAATTGGGTGAATCATAACACATCCCTTCCTTTAATACAAACTAAGACAAAAAGTAGAGAACAGAAAATCTAATGTCTATTTAAATTTGCACCTGACTTAAGCATGTTGCCTTGAATCCATGTTTGGTTGAAGAAATAGAATGACTTTGGCTTCTGCTAAGACACGTTGAGTAAATACCTTCCATGTGCTGCCCAGAAAAAGCAAGTTATCAACACCAGACCTTGGAGACAGAGTATTTGTAAATAATAAAGAATTATTCCAATATTAGAAAAATAGAACTGTTCTCATTGTCATGAACTTTGGGTCACACTGCACAATGATTTAACAATGCTTAACAGATTTCCTCAACACACTCAACTCTTCTCAGATAGAGTGTCTCCTTTATAAATCCTTCATCCATATATCCATCCATTCCACAAACATTTCCAAAGTGTATCTTAGATATAATAATGTAAATAAACCTTATCAATAATCCAATCAATCAGTGATTATGACTTACTGTAAGAATGCAGGGTGGACTTTACTTTTTTTCTTTCCTTGAAGAGGTAACCAAATATAAAAATGACTTTTGTTGGGAGGACCCTGCATGTCTGAGATGACTGGATATAAATGTCAGGACAGGGATGCGTGTGATGTTGAGAACATGGGCTTGGTGAGGCTTCCACTTTTACCTGGTTCAGTGTTAACATGAACAGGGGCACGTGGCTTACCTCTAGTCTGGAAGTCATCTAGCATTTGGCTCTAAAATGCTTTTAACTCATGAAATAATATTCTAGTGCCTTCTAGGAAGGTTAAAAAAAATTTTGAAAATTATTTTGAAAAATCAGTCTTTAAAATAAGTCAAGTGGAAGAAGTCACTGTAGCTAACTTTGCTGGAATCTGTTCCTGTGGTGTCTCTCACTGTGGGTGTGCAGAGCCAGGTAGCCCCCAAATTTAAGGCTAGTGGGAATGTTGACGATATACAATTTTGCCCTTATATCTTACATTTTGAAAGAAGTCTGCTTAATTTAAAAGGCCAGGAAGAAGGGAGCTGGTTTGGGTTAGAGGATATGCCTCATTCCACATTATAACCCTGAAGAATTCTCTCAACTATTGTGAATTTATTTGCTAATAAGCAAATAGAGTAGTGTTTTTTAACCTTTTTTATTTCACAGAATACAGTACACCTGAACATATACTTAAACTTCTGTGGTACACTTAAATTATGTTGATCCCAAAAAAGTAAGAAAAAAAGAATGTACTTACTGTGTTTTTAACTTCTTTTGAAAATAATTTAATTAATGATCTTTAAAATTTTTCACAGAACATCTTAGACCCTCTCATGGCACACTGGGGTGCCACAGCACATGGTTTGGAAATTGCTGAAATGAAGGACACCGACTAAGGCATTCATGAACGTTCCTCCTAGATTTACAAGAGTACATATTATATTTATGCTCGTCAGGTGAATCTCAGAACCACCCCGACATGCTGAGAGAGTGGCCATCTGTAGCTTCAATTCACGGGTGAGAATGATGAGGCCGTGGCCAAGAGGAGATTTACAGGAGTAAAATCTGGCAAAGGAACTTGTGGAGTCATTAAAAAGTCATGCATGGAGTTCACCACCGTCTTCTGCAGATTTCAACTGCATGCTGTGGTATAGAGATAATGACCCCCAAAGATGCTTTGATCACATCAAGACATTCGGATAAATTCCTACATTCCTTCCTACTACGGAGATCGGTTCCCATCTGGTCTAGCTTCTAGATGTAGGAGTTCTTTTGGTGTACATGAGCTACTACAGGCTGTTCAGCCCCCTCGTTAGTGCCCTTACCACTGCAGAAAAAGGAGGACACATCAAACCACTTTCTTTTAGAATCTGACCTCTTAGGGTGCTAGTTTTCTTATCTGTAAAATGAGAGGCTCATACTAGGTGGTCCCAAGGCCTCTTTCACTCTCAGGTCTGCTTTTCCTAACAAGACTGAGAATTGAGAGTCATCAATAGCAGCGAATAGGTCAGATTTTCTTTCTTTTCAAATTCAGGTGAAATGTTGATAGAATTATGTGTTAATTTGTTTTGTTTTTATTCTCCATTCTAATATTCTGATTAAATGTCTACTTTTAGATAGATATCTACTTTTAGATGGATATCTTTTGGAAGATATTAAGGTAACAAAACTTTTTCCCAAGAAGTGGGAATATGGGATGTAGGCACTCCAGGACCACTTGTATTACTCGGCCATATTAGAGCGAGATTTAGGAGTTCTTAGGAATAAAGGGGACCCTTCATAGGAAAGTAGAGCTCTGTTCCTTTGGACTATGTAGCAAACAGTGTTGCTGCGCTCTCAGATCCTCTTTCCCAAACCAGCGTGCCACTCCTCCAGATGCTGTGAGTGTGAAGTATTCACACCATTCCTTTGGTGAAAGTTTGGTTTTGATCAGAAGTGCCATCTTTCTCGGAAATTTTTTCCCTCAACTTAGGGCATCCTGCAGCTAATATCTCACAGGCAGAGTAAACAGGCTCTCAAGGCTGGCCCACCCTTTGGCTTCTCTAGGCCACATCATCAGAAGAAGAGTTGTGATGGACCATATATTAAATAAATAAATATTAATGAAAGCTGATGAACAAAAGAAAAAAAAAAGGTCTGTGCATAATTTTTGTGATATCCATTAACACAGACAAGCAAAAACATCCTCAGGTAATCTGCATGTGGCCTGTAGGCTGCAGGTTGGCCACCTATGAAGATGGCATGTCTTCTCCAGGTCAGACAAATCCAGTGTAGTCCCTGCTCCAGAGCCCACCCCACCCTGCCTGTGATCAGCTAGACTTCAGCTAGGACCACATCTTGTTTAGTTCCTCTGCTTCTCTCCCCCGTCCCCAGACAGATATCCCTCAATAAATCACATACAGGCAAATTCCCTTCTTAGGCTCTGCTTCTAGTGAACTTGACTTCAGACCCCAGAGACACATAGCTCTTCTTTTGAATTCGAGTATTGTTTCCTGAGGTTATTCTCAGGTTTTAATAAGCCTCCATAACTATCTAAGCCCCTACATATCCAGGAAGCTTCATGGAACAAAGGGAGGCAGCCACCCACTGCCTCAAAAACATGAGGGCACCTTGGGGAGTTATTCTGGACCCATGTTGTAATCTACATCAGGCTGTAACTTGAGGAAACAGGACTTTGATGTTAAGTGGCAACATTCAAGACTACAGAGTTTCAAAGCTTATAAGGGCCGAGCACCATCATACGACAGTAAGTCTCTTCTACCCATTGGAGACGGGTAGAAGGGTGACAGACTGTAGGTGTCTACCTGGGGAAATCACCAGTTACTGGAATTCAAATTTGAGAACTTCATTTTCTTTCGATGCTCACATTCCCCCGAGACAATGTCTGTGGCAATAAGGGCAGATGAAAAGCAGACAGGACCTTTGAGGGAGGCAGGGAGGCTGGATTTAGTTTCAAAAAGCCCAGAAGGAGAGAGGACCCATGAGAATAGAGCAGAAACAAATGCTGAAGTCTGGCCCCATCTGGGCAGAGCTTCTTCCCAGGCTCAGGCAGAGATGTCATTGTGCTTGAAATGTAATAGACACAGCGTGGGGAGGCGGTGGAGCTGTAGAGATAAGAACAGCCACAGAGTGTGTGCAGAAAGAAGGAGCCACAGGTGGCCTCCCAAAGGATCTCCAGAGCCTTGAGTACAGCATAGAAACAGCAGAGACACTGGATTTGGGAGGTGCCAAGCTTAGATGGTGGACCCCTGAGAGATATTCTGCATGCTGATGAAAGAAGACCCCAAAATACCGTACCTCTCACACAGTCCTGAAAGAAGCCTTAAAGCAAAGGTTCTGGAGACCAAGGCTTGGATTCTACTGCCAATGTGGAGATGTATTATCTGTGTGGCCTTGGGGAGGTCAGTTTGACATCTCTGAGCCTCTGAGGTGTAAAATGGAGATAATCATATCCAGCTACTATGGGGCAGTAAAGGTCAACTGCTTTGTCTGCACAAAGTGCATAGAAGCATCTGTGAACTAAAAGCTTTTGCACTGCTTAAGATCTTAGAACTCTGACACTGCCGTGGACCAGGCTGTTTTCCCCAGCTCGGAGAAATGAGCTCTTGGAGACAGATTTTATACCGAATGAAATTAATTTTATTGGGAAACCAATTCATAACAACCACAGTAATTTTCTACTCAAGATGCATCCACTTTAAATGTCTCCAGTTTCACTAGAAATTTATTTTTAATTTTTATTGTCCAGCTTACTGTCCTCAATATGTTATATGAATGTATTTATTTGAATCTTGATATTCGATGAAAAGACAGAGAACTCATGAATGGGCTTGAATTTCTCAGGGAAATCCCACGAATTCATTTAAACTAAGGAAAACCATAATGCTGTTTACTGTCCAGCAAGGAAGCTATTTACTGCAAGGAAGTGACGATGGATAGAGAGTGGGAAACAGGAAACAGAAAAAAGGAAATGGTTTACAAGCCCCCAGAAAATACACATAGATGGCAGTTGGTGAGCACTGATGAGAAAGCAGGATACCCCATGTCATTCTGTTTCCCTAAGTAAAACTGCTACAGGAATTACTTCGCTCTGCCATTTTTACATTTTCCATTTGGTTGTGCTAATATGTAAAAGGCAAATTGAAATGCTTTAGAATCTTCACAATCTGACTGTTGGTCAACAATTAGATGACTCATGTGAATGTGAATTCTGCACAGGATAAAATCAACAGAAACTCTGAGAAACATGCAAGAAAGGAAAACTCCAAGGACTTATTAGGGATTTTACAAGCCAAAGCTAGGCTCCTTTTTTTCCTTTTTCTTTTTTTGCACGATCATGAGCTGGTCCAGAGCAAGGCGCAGAACCCAAGGTTCACACATCTATTTACTTAGTTAGCAAGACATTCCTATTTTTATAGCTCAAAGTTCTTAACTTTCTTGTTAGCAAATGTTAACAAGGTTTAAACTGTATAAAGTAAGCTGTGGCATGTAAAAAATTTTAGCCTATTCTGGCTTTTTTGTTTTTTATACCTATGTTCAATGAAAATGTCCTACTGACAGCAGAATGTCTGGGCAACTTTATAGATAGTGTTCCCACCTCAGGGCCACAAGGTCACAGATTCATTCCTGATTCCATATAAAAAACACTCAACAATGGTAAGTTTGTGTGCGCTTTTATGAGCAGGAGCTGTTTTATATGATCCAAGATCTTAAAGATACTCCAAGGAATCTTGCGTGTATACTTGGCTGTGAACCGGGAAGGCTGCAGTGTGGGGCTTGTTGCAAACGTGGGGAAGTTCGTGGAATCACGAGCAAAGACTGACTATAATAATTCTCAGACATTGTGTCTACACAAAGCCAAAAAGCAGTTTGTTTTCATGGTGGTAATCAAAGCCCTTGAAAGGCATTTCAACCTGCTGTTCCAGCGTCACTTTGCCAGTGGTCATAAAATGAAACAAGGCAGAGGGGGAGAAAAGAAAGGAAAAAGAAAAAAGCAGACCCTACTCAAATCAGAAAGACATTTTATAACTATTTTAGACACTGCAGGCCTTTCCTTCTTGGGTAGTGCATAAATATCACTTCTGAGAAGTCTCCCGCAGAATCCCCGAAGGCCCCCTAAGTGTAGAAGTGAAACAACCATCAGCACTCTAATGAGCAGACACGGGGCACTCCTAGCAGAAGGGGATTAGGAAATGGCTCAGCTGGGCGGCTACCATGACTTTCTGAGCCATATTGACAAAAGAGCAAAACAATCCAATTCTGAGCTGTACACCTAGGTTCAGTTGCTGTGTGACCTGAGACAATAGACTATCCTTTCTGCGTCTGTATTGTCCCCTCTGAAATGAAGAAGAAGGGTAAAGGTTTCTTATAAGTCCAAAAATTTACCATTCAAAAACTTCAAATGAAATAGGTAATTAAGATGTGTTTTATCATTTTATTTAAATAACACACACACACACACACACACACACGTGTCTCACCCAGCCAAGGCTGCCACGTAGTCTGTGGTATAGATGACCCCACTCTAGAATTCTATACCCCAACGGTCCTACTCCTACCGCCGAGTAAGAATCTTGGGTACCCCAATGCAGTGGTATTCTACTCCCTATGGCTTGCGAAATCTAGGGATATACACTGTCCCACAACTTGCTCTTCATGTGAATCATGTTCTGGGTCCAATTTCAGGGATGCATGAATGTGTGTGTCTACAAAGCTGGGAAGCAGAATCCTTCAATCAACTTGCTATTCAATTTGCCCCATCTCTCTAATCCCACTCCTCCACTTAAAGCAACCATCCCAAAGCTATTTCTACTCCTACAACAGTCTTTACAACACACATGAAAGTTACTGGCTTTCCTTTTTCTAAAATTCTGTTTTTCATACATGCCTATATGCAATCCCTAGAAGTAATTAGTAGATCTTTCTGCCAAATAACCACAAAGACAAATTCTCATGGTAAAGGATGTGTTCCTGATGGCATGGTAATGTTTCCAGATCTCTGGTGTGATTGATTCCAACAATATAGGGGGCTATATTAAAGAACCAGAATTAGCCAGTTAAATTAAAAGTCTCACCCAGAGAGATCACAGGAAGGAAAGATCAATGATTATACTGTGTCAGGAAGTGGTAGGATTCACATGTAGTCTAACACACGGAATGTTCTAGACCAAGTTACAAAGCTTTTGTGTACTTAACAGAAATAATTAAGGATAACTATTCTTTTTAGTTGCTTAGAGTTTCACAGTTGGCCAAACATTTTTTTCCCTCTGAGTTATCTCATTTGAGCTTCTGAGGTGAGCAGGTTATTATGATTCCCATTTTGTGAAGGAAGAAGGTGAGGCTCCCCAAACTGAAGTATATTTCTCAGAGTTTCACAGCTACAACATGGTAGAACTTGTATTAAAACACATTGTTCTAATTATGACATCACAAGGATTTTGCCTTATCAAAGGGATTTAAACAATTCAACAAAATATCAGGGCAGATGTTTTTAAGTGAGGAGGGGAACTGAAGAAATACCTATTAGAATTATGTACAAGGCTGTTTAAAACATACGTGCTTGTCTAACTTCCTTCTTCCCCTGTAAATAAAAATATGTCTCAGATTGGGGGTGGAAAAATGGTTTTGAGAATATCCCCCAGGTAACTCTAATGTGTACCTCCTGTTTGAGAAGCATTGCACTGGCTTTTCTCTGCTTGCTTTGTCCAGTCCTCTCTGGAGTAGCACAGTCCCTAACACATACTCAGTGATGAACCATGAATTTTGTTCAGTCCTCTCTGGAGTAGCACAGTCCCTACACATACTCAGTGATGAACCATGAATTTTGTTCAATTCTGCCATAAAAGTAAAGGAACTAACAGTATAGGGAAGAAAATAGAAGGACAGCATCCAATTGTAGAAGACTGATTGAAAATACCATAGGTTTGGATTATGTTAATCATTTACAAGATCGAGTACTAGCTTCATCTAAAGCAACTGAACAAAAAGCTGTTGTGTGAATTTATTATTCACGAGTTTACTTTGTACTTTTCTACATGAAGGGAATATGGATTCATGGTCATTTCAAACCCATAGGGGTGAATGGCTCTTCTTGTATTAAAGCTCTTTGCATTGTGACTTTGTAACAACTCTCTGCCCTTTTACATCTGGGCTGACCACTAGGACTTTCTCTCTCCAATAGTAGGTAGAAGTACTGTGCTACTTCTGGGCCTAGTCTTCAAAAAGGACTCGCACCTCCATTCCTTCTCCTCAACCCTGCCTAACAATCATGTGCGCAAGCCTGGGCTAGTTACCTAAAGAATGAGAGACCTCGTGAAGGTACTGGGACTCAGAAAACAGAACCCCCAAATGAAGGCCTCAGGACCAAAAGATTTTCTCGGACCTTCTCCTGTCCTCCTGCCTCTCAGTTCCATTCATCCCTAGGTTAGTCACGGAATCCCTCTTTCTCAAGGTAGGCCATAGAAACCAGAACCCCTTTTTCCCAAAAGCCAAACATAAACCTGAAAATAACTCTATGTAAAAACTGGCCATAACGAAACTATCTGACTTAATTGGGTTCAATGTAAGTGATAAGATCCCCATTCCAGAGAGGATCCTGCCCCACACTCAGAAGGAAGGATGGGTGCTCAGTGAAGCCAAGAAGAAGCTGGACAGGCCTTGCTGGGCTTCCCCCCTCAGCCCCTTAACACTAGCCCTTTTGTCCAACCATACTTCTAAATGGCTTCTCCATACTTGTGGAATCTACACATGAAAGTAGATGATTTCCCCTATGTCTTTTGGGTCTTCATTTGAAGGCTCCCATGTATACACATTAAAAAATTTATATGTCCTTTCTCCAATTAATCAATCTGCCTCATGCGAGTGATTTTTCAGCATAGGTTTAGGGGGCAAAGGGCCTTGCTCTCTATGGTTTCAACAGGAGCCACCCCACAGCCAACCAACCCCTCTAAACATAGAGCCGTGAGGGAGTTATTCCATATTTAAAGGTGTGAATGTCCACTCCACCTCTCCGTGCAAGGAGTTGTGGTTAGGTTGCAGACACAGGGAAGGGTGGAGAATTACAGCTACTTTTGCGCAATCCACCACAACTACTGCATTGGGCTCTCTGGGTGTTTTAAATATGTCCATATATGCGGGCGGAACATTTAGGGCAGAGCCCGATACAGTGTAAGTGCTCAGGAAGTATCAGGCATTATTACTGTTTCTAAAGTGGATTCCCCCATGTGCCTGGTGAAGGCCATCGGCCCCCTGACTCTTAGGAACTGATACTAGCAGTCCTCACAAAACTGCGGTTCCCCCTAGGACGCATGGGGACTCAGATGAAGGAAAATGCAGCCAAAGCACCAACTGAGGGGCCATAGGCGCCTAAGTATCTTTCTTTCCTGAATGGAAGCCCCTCCTTTGATAATGCTCCCCTCTCCTCTACAAACAATGAAAATGTTTTGCCTCTTTTATCCCGGCTGTGACTGAAGGTTTCAATGGTAAAGATGACTCAGATCTTAAAGAAGTGGAAACATTTTTTTATGGATTCTTACCCCATTGTTTTGCTCTCATGAAATTTCTGAATGAAAGAAACAGCATTCATGACATGCGGCAGGATTTCCAGCTCACCATGGAAAACTTCAGATCAACTTGTTTCTGTGCAGACAGTGCACATCCAGGGCTGTCCCTATCCCCAGGAACTCATAAAATTTCCTATCTTCAGGGTACAGGTAAGGCCTTCACATTCTTTGAGAACAACAGTCTCTTCATTTCCTCCATGGCTATAAAGTGACTTTATTGGACTTCAGTATCTAAAGGAAACAGATCTCTGTGTTACAGGGAACCTTCAGGTAATCACTGGTCTTGTTTAGACACTTTATCCTCAAACAAATGAGTTTGGAAGATGCACTTGAACTCTTCGAAATGTAAGTTAAAGTTAACAGGAAGGTTCCTGGCTTGCTCATTGTTATTGGGGGCAATAATCATTATATAGTTAAAAAGTGCTGTAGAGCTATAGAGCATCAGTTATTACTGAGCAATGTTTTCTCATAATTCAGCAAAACACACACAAACAGTAACAGGGTGCCAAAAATATATACACATTTTAAGAAAGGAAAGAACTGTGTTAAAATTGTAATACTCGAGTCATGTTTGACTTTGGCAATTACAAGAAATAGAAGCTACAATACACAAAATAATAAACACTGAGGATTACAAATTTAAAGTGTTTTTTTCTTTCTTAAAATGTGTATACTTTTTTTGGCATCATGTGTGTGTGTGTGTGTGTGTGTATGTTTCTGTAAAGTATTGCTCCAGGGAGAAAAGCAATTGAGACATTGAAAGAAAGAAACGTTTGTTTGCTACCACAGTGGTGTTATGGGACGGAGAGGGTCTGGCCAAATGTCACCTCCATGTTTCATGTTGGCCACATCAGCCAATATGCAGCCGGGGGTTCAGGTCCCAACTAGCTGGGCCAGCCATTCTAGGAAACAGTAGCCTCTCAATTCTGTTCTGCCTCAGTGACAAGTCTAATTTTTATGAGGAAATACAAGGAAGCTAGAAAATTTTAACTTTCCCTGATAGGAAGTGATATTTAAGTAGTTGCCATTCTAACAATGCAGAATGTTTAAACAACAGAAAGGTGATTTTAATTTTAACAAAATATGCAAGAGAATCATCAGAGAAAACATCACATCATCAAAGTAGCCTTTACTGTACCAGTATCACAGCACCTGGTGTCTATGTGTGATGACCTCCTCAGAGTCTCCGGAGGGTTTGGGGAAGAACGTGAACTCAGCGGCTCCGGTCACCGTACTGCTTCAACTTAGCTTCTCAGACCCCATCTTGCGGACCTTTTTGTGGTTTCAGTGGGATTCAATATTTGACAAGCCCCAGGAGTAACTGTCTTCATTATGCTTTCCTATTATACACCCACCTGTACACAAATTTGGGTGAGGGGGTTCACTCCAAAGAGAAAAACACTCATTTATGTGACCAGAGAAGCAGAAAGTGCTTCTGCTCAATGTTCGGTTCCACCTACTGGTTATATTCTTGGTCTGTGTTTTCTAAAGTCTGGTGTGTGGAGGAGGCTCCAAGAACAAATACATCTTTATACAATAGGTGGGGAGTACTGCACAACACATTTCACTCCTGTGCATTCACAGCACCGGGGGCATATTAAAGATTCAGAGAAGTCAGGCCACATAGAAACATGAAATGTAGCTGTAATCTGACGTTTCCAGATGATACGTAACCAAGGGGTTTTCCTTTATTTTCTCTTTTAATTATATAAAATAAAATATCTTGAGAGATCAAGTAGTCTATGAGAGATCAGGAGACTTTGAGTAAAGCAGATTAACATAACACACTTTACGGTCCCTGTTTGAAGGATGCAATACTAGGCGACATCTTTGAAAAATGGGAAGCACACGTGTCAGGTGACTTTCATAGCCTCAGGCTTCTCATGAGGAACTGTTTTAGGTTTTGGAACCTCTGAATCTAAAAAAAAAATCTAAACAATGCATTGGAAACAAGTTTACATTAAAAATGTCTGAAACAAATTATCAACAAGATTAAGGTACATATGCCTTGAGGTCAGCTTTGCTGTAACTGAGGGTAGGTAATCTGTGGTACTTGGCCACCAACAGTTCCAGAAACATCTGGGGGAGGTAAGGGATTCTTCCTTCCCCATGACATTCCTCCTGTTCTTCATTCTGCCTGTCCTATTTACCCTCTCACTGGACTCTGCTACTCCACCACCTACCTTGCCATTCTGCACCATGGGTATGGGAAGTCACTCAGATAGGTATGAAGTCAGGGCTCCAATGCCTGGGCTCCTTTTTTCCTCACATGTCTTCTTTCTTCTAGTCCCTCACCTACCTTTCTATCTATTTAGGGTCTTCAAGGCACAGGTTGACTTTCCTAAGCTATTCAATATTAAAAAAAAAAAAATAATAGGCTTGGTGCCTACAGCTCAGTGGTTAGGGAGCCAGTCACATACACCAGGGCTGGTGGGTTAGAACCCAGTCCAGACCTGCTAAACAAGACCACTAGCCGGGTGTTGTAGTGGGCGCCTGTAGTCCCAGCTACTTGGGAGGCTGAGGTAAGAGACTCGCTTGAGCCTAAGAGTCTGAGGTTGCTGTGAGCTATGACACCATGGCCCTCTAACAACCGAGGGTGACATAGTGAGTCTCTGTCTCAAATAACAATAATAATAAAAGGTAATTACACACTTAACTGTGGTGCAGTTGAAGAGATTTCAAACAGCTTCCTTTGTTTTTTGGCTATAATTTTATCATCACATCCCACTTCTATTGTGAGCCCTGATTGGGATTATGTTTTTATTTTTTTTAATGTAAGAAAAATAGAGAAACTGATAGAGAAAAGTGTTTTTTTAGGGCAGCGCCTGTGGCTAAAAGAATAGGGCATGGGCCCCATATGCCGGAGGTGGTGGGTTCAAACCCAGTCCCAGCCATAAACTTAAAAAAAAAAAAAAAAAAAAAAGAAGTGTTTTTTAAAACACCTGTGGCCCCATATTGATGGGAGAGGTTTTGTAATAATACAAGTTTTTTGGAAGTTTAAGGGTCAGAAGCCGACAACACTTACTCTACCTTTTTTTTCCTATCCTCTCCTTTCTAACTTGCTTTTTCCCTTTGGTTTTCTAACCAAATATACAAAGAACAAATTAACCCTATTTGTTGCTGGCTAAAGTCATAGTTGACTTATATTTTATTTCACATAATTTTGACATTTATTTTCTTAGGAAAAAAGTCAGGACATGTACCTGGTTACTCCAATATGGTGGTGTAAACAGTAAAACGCACTCAACAGCAGAGACAAATGTCATTTTTAAATATCAGGCATATCTAACTTTTTTTTTCGTTTCTAACAATGTCTAATGGAAATATCCCCTCAAATCTAGAACTGCACTCCAACTGGTTCCTCCTCCATCCACCAAGATAAATAAGCAAAGAGCCCTATCAATCAGAGGTCCCTGTCTGATTTTTAGTGGGGTTCATTAAACGGAGGTATTCATCATGATGTGGAAATTGGCAAGACTTACCTTTGAAAGAGCTTGCTTTAAAGTGAAAGAAGAGTTATAGTAAACAAAGTGGTTATATTCAGACTTCTTGAATTTCATCTGCCACAATTTATAAACCCAGAATCAAATCTACTATTTACAATGGGAAAGAAATCTCACATATTGCACCAGAAATTTCTTTCTTGAACTGTTTTGCATGAAGTGTTTTACTTAGTGTTGTGATTTTATGTCTTTTTTTTTTTTTTTTTTACTTCAAAAGTACTTCCAATAAAGGTAAGCTCTGTGGAAGGCTTTATCTCTGTTAGATAATCTATTCTAAATAACACAGTGACAAACACTTTGACCTGACGTAATCTCTTAATATAAGTTTTATAACAGGGACAGTTGTGGGGGTGGACAAGGGCAGGCATATGCTCATCTTACTGAGAATATTAAGATGAAGTCCGAGTTGACTGAACTCTATCTATATTTCTGTGTATGTGTGAGTTGATTATGGGGGCAAGAGGTAAGAGAGAAAGAGAGTGTGCATTTTCATTCGCTAGTGTGTTTAACTGAGGCTGCTTAATTATAAAGAAACACTGAAAACTCTACTAATTAACTGGTTTAGGGTTAGCGTGGTTATTTTGAGGCTAAACTTAAGGTCTTAGCTGCATTCTGTATCATCTTTCTTCCAAGGTTTTGAATTCTATTATTACTAATAAAGGGATCATGCGATTGTCTGGGGTGTAGTTGAGATTTCAACAGTTTTCTTTGCTTCTGGCTGAAATTTTATCACCTCATCTCTCTCTCTCTCTCTTTTTTTTTTTTTGAGACACAGTCTTATTTTGTCACCCTCAGTAGAGTGCTGTGTTGTCACAGCTCACAGCAACCTTCAAATCTTGGGCTCAAGAGATCCTCCTGTCTCAGCCTCCCAAGTACCTGGGACGACAGACATCCATCACAACACCTGGCTATTTTTAAAGACAGGGTCTTCCTCTTACTCAGGCTGGCCTTGAATCCTAAACTCAGGTAAGGCACCTGCCTTGGCATCACAGAATGTGAAGATGACAGGCATGAGCCACCACCCTAAATAGGACTTATATACTTTTTTTTTTTTGAGGCAGAGTCTTACTATGTTGCCCTCGGTGGTAGAGTGCTGTGAAAGTCACAGCTCACAGCAACCTCAAACTCTTGGGCTTAAGAAATTCTCTTGTCTCAATCTCCCAAGTAGCTGTTACCACAGGTGCCCGCCACAATGCCCAGCTATATTTTTGTTGCAGTTGTCATTGTTTAGCTGGTCCAGGCCGGGTTCAAACCTGTCAGCCTGGGTGTATGTGGTTGTTGCTATACCACTGTGCTATGGGCGCTGAGCCATTATATGATTTTTTTTTTTAATGCTGATTTTGCTTTTATTTATTTATTTATTTATTTATTTATTTATTTATTTATTTTGCAGTTTTTTGCTGGGGCTGGGTTTGAACCCTCCACTTCCAGCATATGGGACCGGTGCCCTACTCTTTTGAGCCACAGGCACCGCCCTGATCTTGCTTTTATTTAAATTTTTTTTTTATTAAATCATAGCTGTGTACATTAATGCAATCATGGGGTACAATGTACTGGTTTTATATACAGTTTGAAATGTTTTCATCAAACTTGTTAACATAGCCTTCATGGCATTTTCTTAGTTATTGTGTTAAGACATTTGTATTCTACACCTAGTAAATTTCACATGTACCCTTGTAAGATGCACTGTAGGTGTGGTCCCACCAATTACTCTCCCTCTACCTATCCTCCCCTCCTTCTTCCCTTTCCCCTACTTCTTGGGCTATAATTGGGTTATAGCTTTCATAAGAAAGCTATAAATTGGTTGCATAGTAAGACTGAGTACATTGGATAATTTTTCTTCCATTCTTGAGATACTTTGCTAAGAAGAATATGTTCCAGTTCCATTCATGTAAACATGAAGGAAGCAAAGTCTCCATCTTTCTTTAAGGCTTCATAATATTCAATGGTGTACATATACCACAATTTATTGATCCATTTGTGGGTCAATGGGCCCTTGGACTTCTTCCATGACTTAGCAATTATGAATTGGGCTGCAGTAAACATTCTGGTACACATATCTTTGTTATAATGTGATTTTTGGTCTTCTAGACATATACCTAGTAGAGGAACTGTAGGATCAAATGGCAGGTCTATTTTTAGATCTCTTAAGTGTTTTCCAAACAGAAAAAGCCTCAAATAGCAGAGACATTACTCGGAAATAAAAACAAAGCAGGAGGAATTACACTACCAGACCTCAGACTATACTACAAATAGATAGTGATCAAAACAGCATGTACTGGCATAAAAACAGAGAGGTAGATGTATGGAACAGAATAGAGAACCAACAGATGAACCCAGCTACTTACCGTTATTTGATCTTTGACAAACCAATTAAAAACATTCAGTGGGGAAAAGATTCCCTATTTAACAAATGGTGCTGGGTGAACTGGCTGGCAACCTGTAGAAGACTGAAACTGGACCCACACCTCTCACCATTAACTAAGATAGACTCTCACTGGATTAAAGATTTAAACTCGAGACATGAAACTAAAAATACTAGAAGAAAGTGCAGGGAAAACTCTTGAAGAAATTGACCTGGGTGAATATTTTAGGAGGAGGACCCCCAAGGAATTGAAGCAACATCAAAAATACACTATTGGTACCTGATCAAACTAAAGAGCTTCTGCACAGCCAAGAACACAGTAAGTAGAGCAAGAAGACAGCCCTCAGAATGGGAGAAGATATTTGCAGGTTATATCTCTGACAAAGGTTTAATAACCAGAATCCATAGAGAACTCAAGTATATGAGCAAAAGAACAAGTGATCCTCTCTCAGGGTGGGCAAGGGACTTGAAGAGAAACTTCTCTGAAGAAGACAGGCACATGGCCTACAGACAGATGAAAAAATGCTTATCATCCTTAATCATCATAGAAATGCGTACCAAAACTACTTTGAGATACCATCTAACTCCAGTACGATTAATCCACATCATAAAATCGCCAAACCAGAGATGTTGGCATGAATGTGGAGAAAAGGGAATGCTTCTACACCACTGGTGGGAAGGCAAACTAATACAGTCCTTTTGGAAAGATGTTTGGAGAACAGTTAGAGATCTATATGATTTTTTATATTAAGAAAAATGCCATAGACCCATGGCTCCTGAAACTTTCTGATCATCACAAAATTTGTGATTTCTCTGAAGCAGCTTTCAAGGAAGTTGCAATAGTAGTGAAGGAGAACTTGAAAAATACAGAAATGTAACAGGCTACCTGAGAATAATGTAAAACACATGCATGTCTGCTTCCAGAATTCTTAATTTCTTTACAGATATTTATTGAGAGGCTACTATGTGACAGGCTCAATCTGAGACAGATGTGAAATGAAACATTGATACACTAATGAGGGAGATGGAAGCACAGATAGCGGAGAGAGAACCCAAATTTCACATATAGATATATGTGCCATACAGAAAAATGACGTGAGTTTAGGATAGGAGGAGGATGAAGGAAAAAAGACTAGCTTATTTTAGAAAGGATATTTAGACTTGCAGGGTGAGGTGGCTTAAACTTGTAATCCCAGCACTAGGGAAGCCGAGGTGGGTGGATTGCCTGAGCTCAAAGGTTCAAGACCAGCCTGAGCCAGAGTGAGACCCCCGTCTCTAAAAACAGCTAGGTGTTGTAGCAGCTCCTCCTGTGGTCCCAGCTACTTGGGAGGCTGAGACAAGAGAATTGCTTAAGCCCAGGAGTTTAAGGTTGCTGTGAGCTATGGTGACACAGCACTCTACCAAGGGTGACAAAGTGAGACTCTGTCTCAAAAAGAGAAAAAAAAAAAAAAAGGAAAGGATGTTTAGTCATCTCTGATGTGATCAAATTTCAGGTGACATGAGATGACCTTTCAGATGATAATTATTTGCATTTGGTTGTATTCTATTTTTAAGATCTTAAAATCTTTTTCAAAAAGAAGTGTAATATATCGTTGAACATACTTTGACCCCAGTTGCATTTCATCCTTATTTCCTGAATGAAATCTGTTGTATTTTCTTTCAGACTCTTTTTTTTTTGCAGTTCTTGGCTGGCGCTGGGCTTGAACCCGCCATCTCCAGCATATGGGGCCAGCGCCCTACTCTTTTGAGCCACAGTCACCACCCCACTCTTTTTTTTAAAAAAATTAAATCATAGCAGTGTACATTAATACTATCATGGGGTACAGTGTACTGTTTCTGTATACAATTTAAAATACTTTCATCCAACTGTTTAACACAGCCTTCATGTCTTTTTCTTAGTTATTGTGTTAAGACATTTATATTCTACAATTAGAGAGATTCACAAGTATCCTCATAGGATGATCCATAGATGTGATTCCACCAATCACTCTCCCTCCACCCATCCTCACCCCTCCTCTACCCTCCTTCTCCCCTCTCCCCATATTCCTGGGCTAAAATTGGGTAATAGCTTTCCTATGAAAGCTATAAATTAGTTTCATAGTAGGACTGAGTACATTGGATACTTTTTCTTCCATTATTGGGATACTTCACTAATAAGAATATTTTCCAGCTCCATCCATGTAAACATGAAGGAGGTAAAGTCTCCATCTTTCTTAATGGCTGTATAGTATTCCATGGTGTACATATACCACAATTTATTGATCTATTTGTGGATTGATGGGCTCTTGGGCTTCTTCTATGACCTAGCAATTATGAATTGGGCTGCAATAAACATTCTGATACAAATATCTTTATTGTAGTGTGATTTTTGGTCTTCTGGATATATACCTAATAGAGGAATTATAGGATCAAATGGCAGGTCTATTTTTAGTTCTTTAAGTGTTTT